>JGVQ01000123.1:0-72666 GCA_001007845.1 Nigrograna mackinnonii
GTTTAATATCTACGTAATAACGTTACTAGCCTTATTCTTAATAACCTAGCCTAGTTCCTACTTTTAACTAGACCTCTCTAGGTCTATAACTTAGTTATATTATTTATAGGATATCACCTACTTAGTAGTAGAGTTTTTATAGAGATAAGAGTATTATRTCACTACTACTAGCTAAGTTATATTAACTTTAATATAATATAATAGGCTAGTCACATAATATTAACTAAGTAGTAGGTGTTAATAAATATATTAAAGTAGTGAGTAAGAGTAGTCTCCTAGCYRCTCTATCTATAGTAGAGTAGGATAATAGTTCTTCTACTCTAAGCTTAAAGTTCTCTTAGGCTCTATACTACATAGAGCTATAGTAATAGCTATATAATCTAGGTTATATAACTTAGTATCACGTGACTAGAAGAACATAACTCTAATCTACCTCTAAGGTTACGCTAGTACTCTAAAGCTCTAGGTTATCTTAAAGAGAGGCTCTTATATTAATATCTTTAGGTGATAGCTTTATAGTCTATATAGTAGTTAAGAGATTAAACGCTACTTCTAGTTAATAAACTAAGGTAATATAGGCGCCTCTAGCTTATTATTTAACGTATTCTTAGGCTATGTTACTTCTTTATAAGTTAATTATATAGAGAGTCTTCTCTTAGCTTTTTTAAAGTATTATAATCCTATCCTATACGTACGTGATCTTAGTACTATTAAATTTAACTAGTTAATCTTCTATAAAGATAGTTTTAGGCTTTATATAGAATCTAGTTTAGTGTAGTTACTTTTCCTCTCTCTCTAAGAATAAGAGAGTAATAATACTAAGTATATTATTAGTTTAAAGACTAGTAATACTAAAGTCTTATTAGCCTTTATATGTAATTAATAAGTATAGGTTATATAAAGATACCTTTATTCTAAGCTTCTTTAGATAGTACTTATAGTACGTTTTAAACTAATATAGCCCTAATTCTACTATATTATAGAGTAGTTATATAATCCTAAGAATAGTTCTTATTAGAAACTACTTTTAGAGCTCTTTTAGAGGCTAGGCGTATAGTGTATAGAGAAGCCTATCTTCTAATTATATATACGTCTATATAATATCTCTAAGTTTATACTATATTCTATATAAATTAATTAGTGTAGCTCTAATTACTAGTATTAAGCGTTAGCTTATCTTCTAGATAGTAGGTAACTACGTAAGAATCTCTTCTTTCTCTTTATCTAAATAGCTTATAAACATAAGCCTTAATTTCTTATATAGCCTTATATTCTTCTCTTTCACCTCTTATATAAGGCGTAGGTTAAATATGCGGCCTTTATACTAGAGAGGATTATATATAGTTACTTTAAAAGTTCTATTAGCTATTAGAGCTTTAAACTCTATRTAATTAGATTCTTTAAATAGTACTCTAGGTGTTATAATAATACTATCTTACTAGAGTTTAATAGCTAGAGTAAAGTTATCTTTTTCTTTTTATATAAGAAAGGCCTACGTATAAGTTTAATAAGTAGATTATCTCTAAGCTAGCTTATTTTATATAAATAGTAGAAGCTTAAGTAATAGATATTTACGTAGCCTACTACGCTTCTTCTTTAGTGTTTATTACTCTAGTTATATAAGAGCTTTTTTAGGTAGTAGGTATTTACGTAGCCTTCTAGACTTCCTACGCTATAGAGGCTTAAGCTATATAAGAGTTAATTTATCTAAAGGCTCTCTAGAATCCTAAGTTAAGTTCTTCTATAGACGTCTTTATTTCTTAAGCTTCTAAGGCTTAATTTATATAGGATCTAGTTTATCTAGGTCCTCTTATTCTTAATTTTTATTCTTTTCTTTTATTCTTAGCTTATATAGCTCCTTAGGCTAGTTATACTACTTAATTTATATATAATAGAGGCTTACTAGACTATTTTTTAGCTCTAAGATAACGTCTCTATTATTAAAGCCTTTAATTTTATATAGGCCTATCTATCTTTTTTTTTCTCTCTAAGTAAGCACTTTAGTGCTAATTAAGAGATTTAGAACGTTATATAATAGGCTATTATAGGTGTTAATAGCTTAGTTAATATCTACTTTTACTCTCTTAGCTTTAATTACTTTTATAGCCTTACGTATAGTATTAGCTCTTAAAATAATATYTACTAAAAGTAGTAAGTTAGTGTTAATCTTTAGATAAGTACTAAATACTAAGAGAGTAGGTATAATCTTATATAGGCTAGTAGTATTATTTAACGCCTTTACTACTATTTAAAGGATAGATTTATTATTTATATAACTATCTAATTTAGCTCTAAAGATATTATAGGCTCTTCTTAGAAGTGCGTATGCTTATTTAACCTTTCCTACTACCTAATATACTTTTATAGGCATTTAATAATAGTCTACACTAATAATCTTTATATAATTCCTAAATTTATTAGAAGTAAAGTTAGTTCCTAGGTTATGTATAATATTATTAAGTAGGCCTAAGTACGTGTTAATCTAGTATTTATAAAGCGCTTCCTAAGTGTCTTATATAGATAATAAATTAAAGAAAGTAGCTACCTAGAATAAAGTATCTACGTTAATTACGTATAGAACGTCTCTCCTACCTATCTATATAACGTTAATAATAATCTTATAGTTAAAGTRTRTATYATCYTTAATTATAAACTTAAATTAGCTTAGTATAGGTCTATAGAGTTAATAGAAATAGTAGAACTTCTTAATCTACTCTAGCACCTTAGTATTAATAGTATAGCTAGCGTTTAATAGTAATTTATATAGGCGCTCTATATAAAGGTATCTAAATCACCTATAGATTATATAGAGCTATAATTCTATAAAGAATAATATAGCGTCTTCTTTATTAATATTAAAGAATAGGTGTCTCTATTTACGTATAATAGGAATTATTATATTATCCTTCTATACTATTTAATTTATAACGTTATTAAAATAGGCTCTAAGGTTATTAGTATTAGTAAGAGAGAATAAAAACAGCGTTAGTATATTAAAGATATAGTAAGTAACTATACTAATAGAGTTCTTAATATGTATAGTATCTATAGATCTTTAGAGATCTTAGCTACTAAAGCTAATATTAGCTTTACCTAGCGTCTAATTAATTACTATTTAAGGATTATCCTATAGGTAAGCTTTAAGCTAAGCTTTACCTATAGTTAATATTTATATAGCGCTAGTATCCTATAGTTCACCTTAGTATATTATATAGTAGTAGCTATTAAGTATAAACTAATCTACTTACTTATCTATTTCTATCCTATATATATCTTTACTAGTTATATAGTAAAGAAATATAGAAGAAGTAAGATAGTTAATAGCTTCCTCACCTTCTTTAAAGTTATTATTATAGCTATTATCTTTATTATATAGAATAATAGCGTTTTTATAATCTAGTTAGCCTTTAAAATCTATGATGTACGCTATAACTACGTTATTTAATAGAGATTTATTATAGAAATCTTTATATAAGCTAATATATTACTATTTAGCTCTTATATAGTCTATATAAGGGTAGTTTATTAACTAATAGCTTTCTTTATAGTATATAAAGCACTTCTTCTTACGTATATCTCTCCTTTAGAAGCTATATATAGCTTATATAAATAGGTAGTAGCTTTATTAGAAGCTTAAGAGTCTTATACGTAAGGTAAAGTTATATCTCTAATCTATATAGTAGCTCTTAGGTAGCTCCTATAGATACGCGTTTATTTAGTAGTCTATAGATATCTATAGAGTTAATTATAGGTTACTAAAAAGTCTTTTATACGTTAGTTTAACTAAGAACATAGCTTACTTAAGCTTAGGCTATCTCTAGTAGGCTTATATAACTACTATATAGAGTAGTATCTTACCTTAGAACTACGTACTAAGTGCTCTCTAAGTAAGTATAAGTTTATTAATTATAATCTTTAGAGCTTTATATAGAGTCTTTTTACTATTCTCTTACCTATAGCGTATAAATAATATAGTAGTCTAATCTATCTAGTATTAGTTATAGTTAACTATTATATTAAAATATTAATTAAGCTATTTATATAGAAACTTCTATATATAGCTAGAGCCTGTAACGGGCTAGTCACATGATATCAACCAAGTGGTAGGTGTTGACGAATACATTGAGGTGGCGAGCAGGAGTAGCCTCCTGGCCGCCCTATCTACGGTGGAGCGGGATAATAGTTCCCCCGCCCCGAGCCCGAGGTTCTCCCGGGCTCCATACTACGTAGAGCCATAGCGATGGCCATGTGATCTGGGTCATGTGACCCAGCATCACGTGACCGGGGGAACATAACCCCGATCCGCCTCCGAGGTTGCGCCGGTGCTCTGAGGCTCCGGGTTATCCCAAGGAGAGGCCCTTACAGAGCCTATATTATATATGTAATAGAAGCTTACACGGCCTTCTAGGATGTCTAGAAAGATATTAGTATATTAGGACTTATAGATATTAAAGTAGTAGTATAGCTTAATAAAAATCTATATTTTATCTACTAGGATATTATATAGTTTACTAGTATAGTTATTCTCTCTCTTCTATACCTTCTAAAATAGAATTAGCTTCTCTAGTTAGACTCTCTTACTAGTAAATTCCTATATAGGTAGAAGTACGTATAGGTCTTATAAAATCTACTATAGAAGAAGTAGAAGAGGTAGAGCATATAGCTTATATAGTAGTTATACTAAAGACTAGCTCCTAATATTTAAAGGCGTTTATATAAGAGGTGTTTAAGAAAGTGTTTATATAGGAAGTAGCTACTTATAAGCTATTAGTGTTACTCTTAAAGTTAGTTCACGTAATAGCTAATAGCTAGAAGAGGTAAGAGTCTCTCTTTTTATTACGTATAGTTATTTAATAGAGAGATGTAGTTAGAGATCTTCTATATAGAATAGAGTTAATGTTAAGAGTCTTAGAGTATATTCTTATTAGGCTATATTATATAGCTTTCTATACTATATAGTCTTTTTAAGAGATATTAGATATACACCCTTACTAGTAAGAACGCTAAGTAGTTTTCTTTAGATTATATAAGTAATAGATTTAAAATAGTACTCTTTCTATTTATTAAAGTCCTTAATAAATAAGTATGTAAACTTATTTCTTATAAAGCTTATTATATAGAAATCTACTAAAGCACATCTAGCGTATAAAGCTAGCTAGATATCTATTAGATTTAACTCTAGGTTAATCTTATCTATCTAATATCTTAGCTCTATCCTCTTCTTAAGTRTTCYCTCTAATATATTTATATYYTTTATAAGTTATTTATAYRARTATATCTCTTTAGGCGTAGAGCGTTAGCTTAAAGATTTATCTAGTAGTAGTAATAGAGTACTATCTCTCTAGCTTAAATTTTTAGCTATTATTAATTATCTATTATATCTATGTTTATATAATAGGTATAGAGTTTTATAGGTAGCTATTAGCTTATTTATATAGCTTATTTTCTTATATAATTATATACTATTACGTTCTTCTTCACATAAAGATCTATATATATATAGAGAAGAATTTAATCTCTAATTCTAGAAAATCTATACACTAGTTTTAGTATAATATAGAGAGCTTACTTCCTATAGGCTTAGGCTCTATCTTTACTCTTACTAATTTATAAGTGTTAAGAGGTTAGCATCCTACTATCTAATTAATTCACTAATTAGTGTTAAATAGACTACCTCTCATCTATATATATGATTAATAGCTTGTGACTAGTCACTATACTTGCGTATAAGGGGTATCTTTTAATAGGTAATTAATTGATTGCTTGTTCTATCCTATCTATAGAGGAAAGGGGTAACTATTAATGCTAAAACACGGCACCGTGCGTAGTCACATGAGAAGTCATGTGATACCTGGTGTCAACCAAACTACTGCGTACGGACACAGGATATATTTATCTTTGTTTATTGGAAGAATCGAAAACAGATCCATGTTTCTGTGTCATAGGTCCTTTTTAAAAATGTCGTTATAATGTCTACAACGACATAATTATTCGCCAGGGGCAAAGTTTTCAAAGCATTATTTGTAGGTGGGTGTAGGTTCCGGCATCGGATCAAACTCGTCCTTCCTTTAAGTCGACGTGATGATGCCGGCTTGCGTCATACATCGTTTGGATAATGGTTTAGTGGGCTGCTTTCCACACCATAATGTAGGTTATACTTGTTTTTAGGCTCTTTAGAGCGGCCTTTGGGGTTGGTGATGGTGCGGTGTTCATGTACTGAGAGGTTGTTGAAAGTCATAGATTTGAGACTCCGGGTATTCCAATCTGCGACTCTGAATTTTTTAATTGGTAGCTTGGGCTGGTGTTTTTGGATGTCGGTGCATAGGGTTTTCGTATATTGATTTCCACACCACAAAGAGAACATAAGATCAATTGAAATGCTCCTAAAGCTCCCTTGTGGGGCTTGGTGAGGGAGTGGTGTTCAAGCAGGGAGGAAGGTATCATATACACATCCATAAACGGGTTTTGGTGAGACGGCGGTGCAAATCACATAGCTGCGCGATGTGCAGGGCTCGTACGAAGACATAAAGTAGCTTTATGGGGCTTACAGGCTGAGAGTACCACATAAACCGATATGACATTGTTTTACGGCATTCGTTCTTCTTATATCGCATTTCCTAGGCTGTTGGAGCACGGTCACGGCACATAAAATCCAGGGTTAGTATTTCTATCCGGAGAGGACAGACGACATGGTCTGATCTTGTATCCAGTTTGAATCAGGGACGAGCATGCAGATACATGGAGTCTGTTTTTCTAGCCTTGGAGCCTTGGGTTTTGCTCATGCTTAGAAAACATGTAACAACATGTGGGGAACAGTTTAATAATATGTTTGGAATGTCTAAGTGTTGCAGTGGCATAAGCTAATTGGTTTGCCTGTTTTGCTACAACTTGCAGAAAAGTGAGAGACCAAGGAACACTGGAAACTCCACAGGCATAGTCGTCCGTGATGGCTGAAAGTGGAAGGATCCAACCACATGACCACTACGTACTCGAGCTTTTTGTGTACTGCTGGGAAAGTATATCCTTCACTGCTGTTGTAAAGGGAGTCTCTTCTCATGCTAAGATGTTCCTTTGCAAGAGTAATCCATTTCGCGGTATGTACCTGAGTTATCAAGCAGTGGCTTGTTATCGGCGAGCATAACGTATTGCCGGATGAGTCTTTCCTACGGCCAAATGGTTGAGGCGCTCATTAATAGCATCATTGTAATCAACGGTGCCATTTCTGTAGTGGGGGTTGGTCTCCACTTGTACGCTGCTTCCTGCGTGTTTAGATTTTTTTCGTTCGTGGGGCAGCATCCGCAGCGGGTGCATCATCATGTTTTCTGGATTGCTTTTTTTTGTCTTCGTGAAGAAGCGGCAGTGTATCTTTTTGGCCAGTCCTGGCTTAAACATGCGTACTGGTCGTAGAGCGTTTGGTGGAACACAACGCATCTAACTCTGCGCCTGCTTCTTTCTGAGATTTTAAGCCCATTTCAAATTGATTGATGTTCAATTGGCATAGCTTACAGAGCAAGTGCTCATATAGGAAGGCACTAACAGCCCCAAAAATGGTAGATCTCTCATATATGAAAATATGTTCCTTTTGATTGGAATGATCCGCACGTAGCTGGTTTCGTCCGGCGTTCCCGTGTTTCACAGAGCGTGGTGACGGAGAGAGAACACATGTGTCTGTGTCATTGTGTGTTTTGGCATTCAGCAAGCGCAAAGTCCAACATATGGCCATGGGCAGTTTGCTTTGGTTGTAGTAAAAGAAACATGCGTCTCTTCAAAACGTCCATTTGAGATTTTAGATCCCATATGGCTTGATATCATTGTCCAAGAGGTCGCACCTTATCTGGATGTGTCTTTGTGATGGCATGCATTAAGCACAAGGGGTTTACATGTAACGCCGCTCGAACATTTAGGGAAATTTTTGGACAAGTCTAGGCTCTAACACATTAGTGTGTGTTATTGTGTATATTTATGAGAAAAAGGAACTGGAGCAAACATGGGAGATATGCAAGCCATGTTATGCTTTTAAGACCAGAATGCACAAGTAGGTCTTCGAATCTTCTAGGTAGATAGAAGTGCTTTTATAGATGACCCTAGTAGCGCAAGACAGAACAGACTTCCACATTATCAGGGAAGATTTAATTTTTCATCGCAATTATTATCCTTTCGTAGTCTTCTGGATTCGACAGATATCAGGAGCCATCAAGCTTTCGCAAACACGGAAGGAGGCATCACTATAGCCTTGTGCTTGGTCGGGAACCGCACATTAATCTCTGGATCATTCCATTGAAACTCAGAGTGTACCATGAGTTTGAAGCCTTGTCTTTCTTTTAAGTTCCGGGGCTAGGTTTTAAGACATGTGCTTTATTTCCTCAAAGGGCCAGAGAACGCAAACTCATCGCAAACCAACCAGTATACTTTTTGTCCTTTCTGGGGTGTTCATGAAATTTTTATAGAAGCTGGGACCCCATTTGTGAGCGCTCTCGTTGCTTTGACAATCATCATCACCTTTCATTTCCTTGTTAAAGTTTGTTGTAGAGGGATTTTGGTGGAGAAGGAAAGCGCATTGAGACAATAGGGAAAGAATTTATATAGTCGGAAGAGACTACGCGATGGTAGATTTTGCTTCTAAATTCTTTCACGAGAGAAAATAGTGATGAGTTCGATTCGTTGCATCCAGCCATGACTGTTTGGTTCCAGATTTTGTAGTATACGTGGATATGGGAAAGAATTTTTGGTTTGTAGGGGAGGCACCATCGAAAAGTGCTTAGAGAAAATAGGAGTCCACATAAGGGCTATGGATGCGGAAAGTTGAATGCATAGACCAAACTAATGTTCGAAGGTAAGTTTGATCTCATGAGAAAAGATTGTAGGAGTATTGTTCTGCGATATTTTCAGAATTCTACGACGAATTGGGACTCTCATGTACAGAGAATTCCGTTGGTTTTCAACACGCACAAAGGCCGTTACACCCATTTTACAACGACACATCGATCTCTCCCAGCACATCCAGTTTCAAGAGGTGCAGTGGGACCATGAACTCGACCCTAGACTGTCTAATCACTAGACATGAGGGGGAAATTGTCTAGTCTCGGACCTGGAATGGCTAATCTTGCAGTTGCATATTTGCATGGTAATCTGGTTTTAGGACATGCATGGTGGTGTTTTGTATTTTTGGTAGGGGAAAGTTCAGACCAGAGCATGAGAACTCAGCATCCAATCTTTATGCGTTTAGTTTTTTAGTGTGGAGGAAAGAATGGGTTGACAGGCTTGGGTAGATATCCTTAAGTACATAACCAGCCTAGACAAAAGCCAAATCTCACATGTCAATCAAGTAAGCACGACTTCAAAACATAACTACTTGGTATCTTCATACTCTAACTACCACAAACTCCACTCCCGATGTCCGACTGTCTCAGAGACTCTTCCCATCCGTGTATTTCAACGTCAATTTTTTCAAATCGACATCGTGCAAGGTGCGCACATTGACGGCTCGAAACGCAGAAAAGGAACTCGATGGGTCGATGACACGGCCCATGCAGCTGCTACCGCAAGTACCGCAGAAATGGTGTGCGATTTTCTCGGGGCCGAAAGTGTATTTCTGCAAACTTTATCAACACCCATTCTCAGAAAGAAAAGGTAGGAGTAAAACTATTAGTATGGTGGGGTATATTGTGTTAAACGCACCGTAAATTCGTCCATGGAGCCATTTTCAAATGTGATATCTTTCTCATTGACGTATATGAAGAGATAACCGTTTTTCGTGCAGATGCTGCAATTGCATTCGCTAACCTCGCATGCCGGATCTGTCAGGGGTGGGGATTGGATAACGCTGTATTGGAAGCGTTTACAATGGCATGAGCCCTTGTATGTCTCGCTGGGTTGGGGCGGTGAAGCTGCTGCGGTGGGTGTACCGGAGGAACTCATGGTGGGAAATACTCGCAAAAGTCAAATGTATCTTCCAGTTGGAGATATGTACTAGATTTATAGATACGAGGTCAGATCGCCGACGTTATAGAACGGCGAGGTATCTCAGCCTTGAGGAGTCATTTTGCATTTCCCGTGCGGCGCTCAATTGCCCCGCATTCAAGCCGCTGCTTTATTGGCTTTGGGGGATCCAGCCTGGCAGCCTTGCATACTGGCTTGCTTGCAAAGTTCCGACTTGTAAAGCCCAGAACGCGTCCTGGCGAATCGAAAGGGCACAAAACGCGCCCGGTGCACACGATGCTACACGAAGTCAGGTGAGTGGCGTTTTTGGCGTCTTTGGTCGGGTGCCTTTGTGTGCCTCAGGATACGAATGATACGAACAGGCTTAGGCGAGAACGGGATGAGCGAATGGTTTCGTGCAAGATGTTCGACAAGGCTGCATGGTGGATTGTTGTTTGGGGGTTGATTGGACGGTGTTGAGGAGTCTAGAGAACGCGGGAGTGAATTCGGTGGGGAACGCGAATACGAGTGCGAATCAGAGGCCTTCGCCGATATCTAGAAGCTGGAAGGTGCAAAGTGAGGAGTAGTTATCGGTGTGGATGCGGTGGACAGGTGCAGTGCTGTCTTACAAAGAGGAGAGCGCCGATATAGATTAAACAGAACCTACTAGTACTTTGACATCATTCAAGTTGATAAGACTTCAGTATTTATAAGTCCCTTATTATTAGCCCTATTATTAGCCAGTTTTTCGAGTAACGAACTGTTACATGTAGAAGGGCATTGAAATTCCGCACTGTGCTTTCAGATATATCCAACTGAGTGCCAACCACTGTGAAGGGCCCAGTTACTTCTTGCGCTACAGTCTCTGTCAGTATCTCTCATTCCAAAGAATAGTGTTGTATAACGAAGTAATCGTCAGTTTAATTTTAAATTTTGCACCTTACCAAAAGACCCATAACGATGTCGATATCAAAATCGAGGACAATCAGCTAAAACGCCATGAAGGACCCGATAATCGACCATAATATCAGTCCGATCGGTGAATTACAGCAGTCCATATTGCCCTACATTTGTTCAAAAGCGATGCTCATCACGATCGCATCGCTAGACGGTTCCACATAGATCATTGATGACGGAAATAGAAAGTAACAAATTTCAACAAACCGAGAAAAGCGAGAAGATACAGAACGGGTTTCAGATCTGCAATGTTACATTTAGCATGCGAGTCGAAAGACGCGCAGAAATGTACAGTAAATACGAGAATCTAGGCTAAAAATATCCAGAATCCGTGGAATCCGACAAGTGTATGCAACCATGGGGTTCTTGTAATAAGAGACATCCAAGACCAACCCAGTAAAGAGTCTATCAGCAATCTACCGCCCTCTTCAAGCAGTCCTCATATCCTAGCAATCCCCAAATACCTCATGCCTTCGGAGCGGGTATAGGCTTTTTGCCATCTCCCATTCTCCAAATCTGCGCATTATAGTACATCTGGCGACGTTAGTTTTTCGAATGTTGGAATATAATCGAAACCACTTACAGTCTCAATACCAAACCCTATTACCTTGATTGGAAGCTTCCTAACAAGCCAAGGTCCCTTGACAGTACCAAGCTCCAACGACGCATCGGCATCGGCAACATCCTCATTCAAAAGAACATCCTTGGGAGCATGTGGAAACACACATGCTGGTCTTCCAATACCGATCAAATCGCAAGACTTGCTTTCCAGAGCAGCAAGCATACCCTTCCTCGTACGGAACCCACCCGTCACCATTAAAACCAAGTTTGGATGTCGTTCCCGCACCGCCTTTGCATAATCCAGGAAGAAAGCTTCGCGCTTTGCTGTCCGCATAGCCTTTGGATCATCACCAGCCGCCATCCTAGGATTCTCCACTGTGCCTCCACTAATCTCAAGAAAATCAATCCCCTCTTTCACAAGAAGACCAACCTGTTCCAAACTCTCTTCTAAATTCTCCGCCCCATTAACATCCGCAGAATTGAATTTTACGCCGACGGTAAACGATGATGGGACTTCTTTGCGGATAGCCTGTAGGACTTCGACGACGATACGCGCTCGCTTGGCTGCTGTACCTCCATACGCATCGGTCCTGAGATTCGTAGTCGGAGATAGGAATTGTGTAAGGAGATATCCATGCGCGGCATGTAACTGAACACCACTAAACCCAGCTTCATAAACTGCCTTAGCAGCCGCTGCAAACTGTCTCACAACCTCCTGAATCTCCTCAATCGTCATTTCTCTGGGTGTACCAAAAAACAGAGCAGACAAAATACGTTCTAGGATATTAGTCCCAATCCTCATCCCGACGGGGGAAGGCGCAATGGTTTTATCGAAGAATCCACGATCGCCTGCTTTCACGGGGCTTTGACGACCCGGATGCACGATTTGAACGATTGTAGGTGTGCCGTTGCGCTGTGCGGCTTTGGCCCATAGTTTCCAAGATTCTTGCGTTGCAGGGGAGGCATTGGGTTTTGCTACGATTTGCTCGTTGTTGCCTCGATATACGGTGGATATGTCGAGGTTTCCTAGAAGACATGGGATTTAGGTAAGGGTTATAGGATAGGAGGTGTTGGCGTACCTGTGAGTAGACAGCCCCATTCTCCTGATCCCCATTCTGTGTATGCGGATATGTACTTGTCGTTTGGATCACCGGCTGTGCCCATTCCTTCAGCCATGGCAGCCTATGATTGTTAATTGAAGTTATTACTAGAGAAAAGGATAGTCACATACCTTAACTATCCGATTCGGAAGTTTAAGCCCAGAAGGCAACTGAATCTCCGAATTCAACTTGGAAGCCATATTATCTCAAAATCAATGCCCAGAATCTTCAAAAATCTCAAAAGAACTTCTTTTCAAAAAGGTAGAAACGGCGACCTTTAAATTAAAACCCAGAACCGTCTCTGAACTGCTGCAATGCAATGCAAGAACACAAAACCCACAGCAGCCGCATGCTATTTAACCACCCCAAAATCTCTGACTCCCATCCCAAGCCCCAAGGAATCCTCACAATACTCGCATCAAAAAGCGAGAATACTCGACCGGCGACAGTATACCCGCGACTCTAGTACGGCGGAACTCCGCAGATTACAAAGGCGTGGCGGACGAGGCTGTTCCCGGAATGGGAAACTAAGCGTGCGGCAGGATCTAAAGCAGGAACGGGACATGCTGGGGTGTTGTGCGAGCGGATTGGTTGGGGAGTTGGGCGGACGAATCGCGGGATTGCGTGCAGGAGAGCTTTGGGTAAAAGGTGTTAGGCGAGGTCGAGGGCGCAAGGGCGATGGATCAAGGGCGCAAGTATCTTGAATGCAGGGTGATGGGCATTGCGAGTAGACGAATTGGGTAATTAACATTGCTCGATATCTGATATCTCGTTTCGTGATTGGGTCTTCAGTTAGATGGCTCCTGTGATGGTGAGTCAAAGTCAAGATTCACTAGTCATATAATTTCAGACAAAATGGAAAGCGATGCGAGCTCAAGATTTTATCTCCATCTCCAGCTATACGGCCGGTTGACCCCGTTCTTAAATCCATTTTCTAATCATTCTGTTTGTTCAAAGTCAGCATCATTTTTAAGATTAGTTGTTCACGACCTTCTTTGTCTTTGCACGAGCGTTGCGGAAACGCTAGCCTCCTCGGTAGTTCACACTGGGCCTGAATTCCACCATCTTGAAAACTAGATCATATTTCTTCTATGCTTTCTATGCTAAGCTGCGCGGAAATCATCGGATGCCTTGCCGTGCACTGACGCATCGTCGCTAGTGCTGCCCGTTTCGACTCTGGCTTCGATCGCTGGAGATGTCATATCTCCCATCTCAATCGCACTTGCGGAGTGAATGCTTATCTCCGTATTCTGGTATATCTTCAACGGTCCTGCGCTTTCATGTATCCGCTCCTGACTCTCGTTTCTTTCTCTTATGGTATCTTTGTTACTATCGGGTAGTGATCGAAGGCGTTGGCCGGGTATGTTGCTTTTGATTGCTGATAAGGGACCAGCACGAGAACGCGTACCGTATGTGCCGTAACGATTGATATCGTATGAATTATGGCTCCAGTTCTTCAAGTTGAACAGTCTTTGAATGAGGGGGTATATGAGGGGTAGGTTCGCGCAGAGAATCGCAGTGTAAGATTCACGAAGATACCAAATCGTCCATTCTTCTCCAAAAGGATTGGTGAACGAGTAGTATTTGTTAAGAGCAGCAGCAACAATCTATACTTGTCAGAATCGCCAACACGCAGTAAACGTTCTACTTACTGTAAAGGTACCAACGAGGAAGATGCCGATCAAGATGAGCTTATTCTTTGTAGGAATTTTGACGCGGAAGAGGAGGGGTATAGGTATGGCAATGATCATCAAATCGGATGTTATGTTTAAGATGACATTGGTGATTAGGTGGTTAGTCGCTGCAGAGCATTGACCTGCGTTATGCACGTCAGAGTAATCCTAAAGTTGAACAATTGATTGGCACCTACTATTCTTGGGCGGTAGAGACCAGTATTCCGAGAATGGTCGACACCATACACCGAGATATAAAATCTCCATGACAACCTGCAAAGTTTGTTAGGAATTGCGCGACACTGGCAGAAGATACTTACGAATCCGACGGCGACGTAGCCTGCGACGATCAAGACAATCTTATGCTGGGGGAGTAGAAGTCTAACACGGTCAGTCTATACATTCAGGCAATCAGACCAATGCACTCACGTCATGCGATAATACATAATCAACAAGCAAGTCTTCACCAACCACACCGTAACAAGCTGCATTTGCTCGACTACCAGGACAAGCTTGGATCCGAATATCCGATCATCGATTTCTTTTTGAGAGAATCTCGATACATCCTCACCAGGAGCAAGAAGATTACTCTGAGTATGCATAATGACTTGCATGCAAGCCATGACAATCGTATCAGTACACTTGCGGCTGTCAGTAATAAGCGTAAAAAGGGATCGACGACCCTACCATCGCAACAACAATCAGGTAATCGTCTACCTGTAGCCGCTTCCATGATCGCAAATGTAGTCGTCGTGATGCAAGCCGTGCAAAGACGACAATCCAGCACAATACGTACCAGATCGATGACTCTGGCTGCAATATCGACATTGGGACAGGGTACCTGCAGAAAGGAGAAGAAGACGATCCACTCTACATATATGAGAGGGGCCCCAAGCCTGACAGTGGGGCGATTGTGATCTGGTTCGCCCTGCAGGTGGCGTAGGACGATGGGAGGTGCTCAAGGTTGGGCCGAGGAATGGCGCATAAGGTGCATGATTCGAAATCAAGGTTGGCGACGCAGCCGTCTAAGAAGATTTGAGTGGAGCGAGGTACCCTTGTATGAGAAAATATTTTAAAAAGTCTCGTTCGTTGGGACCTCAGGCGGGCGGCTTGAGGCGGGCAAACTAGCTTGGGTATTTATGCGCAATCGGGACGAATTCCCCTTTACTAGATGATGCAGGCTGATGAACGGTTCGGTGTTACTTAGAGCAGGCATAGTTGACGATCCCCGTTGCAGTTCGCTCCGATCGGTGGATGTGGTATTTGAGTAAAGAATCGCCGAGTCGTCAGCATCGCTTTCCCCATGGGAATTCATCTTGCTCACAAATGTACACGGGGTAACTGCATGGCTCATAGTGAAGAAGACTCGATAATCTGAGTGGCGTAATATATCTCGCCATCTAGTTCTGACTTTTCAAACAGTCGGCGTCCAATCATAGTGATTGAGGCATTTCGCCGAGGATGAACCCTCGTTGTCGGCCGATGAGAGAACAAGCTTTGGGCTGACCATACAGAGCTCAAATCGGGAAAGGTCGGCCAATACTTCTAGAACAACATACCAACTGAGAATAGGTATTGGTTCACGTGGGAAACTCCTGACGGCGAGCGGCAAGCGAGATCGGATGTGGCGGATCCCAATAAGGTTGTTACAGGACCATCCGATTCTCATAAGCAGAGCATTTGAAGGTTGCACACCAGAAACATGTCTCCTCGATGATATTTTCACGGGTTTCATGGAAGTGTGTCGTTTGAAAGTAGACGAGAAGACGAGCCTTGCTAGTCTACGTATAGTTTAGTGTACAGGTCAACAAAAAGGATCCGGCCTGCCATTCAGAGATGTCTCCGCTGGCCGCGGGCAGGAAAGCCACTGACAAAAAGGTACTCCATCCACCTGCCTATCCTGTTAGCCTTCAACCCGCTTCCACGCAAGGGAAATAGGGGTTAGCCGTAGCTAAGCATCTCGACTATACTTGCACATGTATGAGGTAGTTGCATTGGGGGCTGCTTTTAGCTTCGAAGAAGACCGCGGAGCTGGATGAATATTATACCCCCTTGGCCCAAGTAGACGGCATACCTTCCCACGTTCGAGGATACCCCAGTGGATTGCAGACTGTATTGACCCATCCCAAAGGTACCGAGCGATCCTGATCGACATGGACACAAGCCAGACGGGTCGAGTGCGGATCGAGTACTTTTGAAACGTTTTGATGAAGGGACTAGATTATTATCGACTCGGTCTCGAGCTGTGGCGCAGTCTCGATGGTTATGTACGCATTGGGGTCCTGAAATCTCGAGATGAACATAGTACTCTTGGACTCAATTGACTGTGGATGGCCATTTATCATCGGCACCAGGTATTCCTTGAATTCGTGTCTATCTGCCGAAGAGCCTTCGCGAGTCTGGAAGGGGTAGTGACATCACTCAACCGACTTCGAGCGCAACGGAATTGCCTGATGACAGTTTCATGCTTAGGAGGAGGAAGCGAGAGTTCAGCGGCTTCGAGTACTGTTATAGTGTTTAGTGGGAGCTGTAAGAGTATGATCTCGGGTAGTCTTCATGGAGGTGAGACTCGAAAAGTTCCGAGGGCTGTTACAATCCCCGATGGCAGCTTTGAAGACCGTGGACGCGAGTCGGTCCAAAACGTCCGCTGTCTGTTTGGCATGCGCGAGCATTTCGCGGGCCTTGGGCATCTTGCCCACGTGGTGATGAGAATCACAGTGAAGAATCGATGATTTTCTCTCCTTCACCAAGTGGAAAGGGTTTGGTCGTCATTGCCACATTGTGAGGTGAAGGTGAAGGAGTCTGGGGATCCCCTGGATGACGAGCACCTGACTGACGTAACCACGTGCCTCAAGGACCCGTCTTGAAATGTGCGGGCCCAAGTCTTCTATTGAATTGTCTATTCCAACCGTATCCCCAAGCAGATCTTTGCAGAGGACGAGAGCGGCTGATCGCATTGGATCGCTTCCTGCCGTCTCTTCCACTTCCGCACTACCATACGTATCTATAGCTCGCCTACCCGTCCCCAAATCAAAATCTACCACTGGCAATACCCTTGCACCCAAGCCCTTTCGCTCCCACTTGAATGTGTAAACGTCTCTGAAGCAACGTTAAATTACAACTTGCCTGCAGGGACCTGTATGACCAGGTTTCTCTAAAGTAATCGCGAGTGCGATGTCCGGACGCCTCTGGAGCAACACAGAATCCTAACCTACTAATAGGATTCGATAATTAGATGCCTCTCGACAAACACAAAGTTTCGATGTCCCCAGCGCCCTGATAGCTAATCCATGCCAACTCCGCACGCGATTACGTGCCAGACAAGCCTAACATCTCATAATATACAAGGATGGGATGCTGATAAAGTCATCAAAGAAAATCCATTTCAACTGAGACTTCCAGCAGGCAACACTTATATCATTTCATGCGTCCTGTGATATCAAAATCTCTGCTTCACGAATATTTAGGTTTGAGTAGAGATAGATTCGCTTCACGTTGCCACATCTACTTTATAGATACTACCTCACTAATGCGAGGCGAGAGATGAAGCCTTCTTTTGTGATGAAGGAATTCTGGATTGAAGTCGACATTGTTTCTCCATCAAACCTGCAATCAAGCAGAAAATTACTACGCATCCTTGAGCCGACTTTTGATTAATAATACTCATCCTGCTAGCTTAGTGTGAGTTAATGGAAACTTGCTCTTATAAATTTCCAGTCCATTGTGAATTGCCTGTGCTGCCGGCAATTCGATACCAGGAGACTTTTACAGTGCACATCATCATCACTATCAAGAAGGCCTTGTCATTGAAGATCAACAGAAACTCATCAATTTCATCATTCGTAACATAGGCCTTTTCCATCTTCCATCTCTCATGATAACAAATTATCTAAGTCAACCCCAATACTTACACCCACGCCTATGAAGCTTGCCGCCCTTTCTAAGAATCGGCTCAAACGGTGCACCACACTCCCAACAAAACTCAAACCGACACTTCCAACAAGTCATATGTGAACAACCACCGTTCCTCTCGACCCACCACCCACACAGAGCATTAGGACACCGCCTCCCGATCTCCTTGACCTTCTTCTCACCCTCTTTTTCCATCTTGACTTTATCCTGAAGGAGTCTTTCGGTAGAGGAGGAAGGTGATGATACAAGGGCATCGTATTCTTCGCAGCTGAGACCGGAATGGTAAGGGGTAGACGGATGGTTCAGACAATACGTGTGACCGCATTCTTGGCAGACAAACGTGGGGTGTTCGGAGATGGGAAGGGGGTGGATTTGGCCCGAGGCGCAGTGCGGCGAGAGGCAGTAGAAAAACCCTTCTATCGAAGAGAGAGCGGCGCGGGTTGCCAGCTCCTCATATCTAGCCTGTAAATTAGTTACTTGATGTGATTCGAGCTGAGAATGGAAGAAATGAGAACTCACCTATTGAATAGTTCGATGGGTGCAAAGAATTGTAAATCCTCGTATCCCATTCCTTCTCCGCATTCGGGACATACGCATTGGTCCCAGCCTCGGTTTTGTATACAAGTTTCGATCCACTTTTGAATACATTGTAAACAGGTATGTGGAGGATGTATGCACTTCTTCGTTGTTTGTCGGATAGGAAATGTTTCAGGCGGTCTAGGATCTCTGCATATCTCACAAATGGGATGTACCAAAACGGGATAAAGAGGGACAGATCGCGCAACTTGGGCGATATGATTTGGATAGTCCTTTGGTGGAGGGGCTGGAGGGGTGTCATGCTGCAAACCAGCAGGAACGCGAATTGCCGTCAGTGGGCTCGAAGACCCAGATGATTGTGGATTGTCAAAGGGAGATTGAGGAGGTGTGGGGAGGCGCTTTTGATGAACCCTCTGAGCTCGACTTGCAAATGTAAGACCGTTCCGCTCAACTGGTGATTGAAGTGGAGTTGGAAGAACACTTCGATTCAACATTTTAGGCACGCTTCCAACCTCTCCCTCAAAGTTGCGGAGGTTCTCCTCCGTCAGTGCTAGTTTCTCATATTTACGCCTGCGTTCTGCAGGAACTCTGTTCGGCTTATGCTCGAAAGATCTTCTCTTCGAGGTAAAGCATATGAGAGATGACGGAAGAGAAGCCCATACATTTGACCGTCGATGTTGTTGATATGGGTGCCTATTGTTCTTGTCTCCACCAACCTTCTCAAATATGGGCCTAGCCAAGGCCAATGTGTTTCGAGAAGGAGTTCTTGGTAGCCCTAGGTCATCCCTAGCAACTCTAGGAGGAGGTGATGGGCCGCTTTCATGTTTCAAAAACTCCATTGGTGCGACTTGAGGCGATGTGACTGAAAGAGGTCGGGAAAAGTTTGTATGAACACTCGTCCTATAACCAGCCTGGGACGTGTTTCTCGGACTAAAACCCTCTCCGCCTGCAATTGCTGGTAGAGAAAATCCTCTAGTCTGTATCCGCAAAGCCGGGACTTGTTCGTGTGTCGTATTGTCCAACGTATCGTAACCACCTCGTAATCGATCCTGAGAGCGAGAACGAGTCGTCGGGGATAGCGAAATCACCAACTCTGAAGGAGCCAAAATGGAAGCACTTTGACTTAGAGATCGCTCCTCTGAACGTGATCTCTCCGTTGATGTAGATGGCCACTGTCGTTGATCTTGCCGTCCACTGCGCACGTCGGTAACTAATCCGAGTAACCTAAGTGCCTTTTCAGAGTCATCAACAACCAAAGAAATTGGACGTGTCGGCTTGCGCAAGGCTGGGACTTGAGGTTTTGCTGACACCTCCAGTGATCGATGACTTGGTCGATAACGTTCTTCAGAACGAGAACGACCTCGAGTGATGGCTGAACGATGACGCCTTCCGCGATCTGGCTCTGGCTCGGAATCTTTTGTGACCAAACCCAGCATCAACTGGGCTTTTCTTGAATCACCGGGAGCCGGACGTTTGGGTGGGAAAAGAAGAGGTAGAGTGAATCGCTCATCCAAACTGTCTGGGCTGGCATCTCTGCTTCCTATTGTAAGACTGTCGCTCGTGACACTTGAAGCAACGGCAGCCATGGTGCCCGACCCACAGACTTCCCCAGATGGGAGAAACGCAACTAAAACACGAGGCTTGAGTGGAGATGTTTTGGTATTTGAAAAAAGTTCAAAACGGGGACAAGGCTAGCGATAAACGAAGGACGCAAGGCCGGCGCACAGGGAATCTCAAAGTGTTTCAAGAGCATGCATGGCCATGTTAGCATCCTTACACGGCGTAAGCCCGCGTTGTATGGATAAAAACTGCTCGTATTCGTTGAACGTCGATGACCGGCATTACATACCCCGCAGCTGAGATCCATAAATAGAACTATAGGGTTTGATATAGATGGTGCCACGAGCCATGCAGTCGAGAATGCACAGAGGAAAACTTACCGGCAGTCATCTATGACTGCGGCTTACCTGCTTGGATCTGCGCCCGGTATTCGGAATGCGCTCGACCGAACATTTCAACCTTGACCGTTCAACTGTGGCCCATTTCAAACACCACATCACGATTCATCACCTGGACAAGATCAAGACATAACGGAGTGAACGGCTTCCGCCTTGATTACATTCCACTGTACTTTCCGAAGCTCCGTTTCCCTATCCACGGTGATACGCACAAAGGACGCCTTATGCAACCCATTCTGACCATATTCACTCCATCCTATGCAGAACCTGTTGTACTATACAAAGTGAGACTATCGGCAACTCGAAAGTGGCCCAAACAGACTGAAAGGGAAAGCCATTTCCATGTCACATACCTAGAAAATAGTTGTTAAACAGCTGTGACACCATGTTCTCATATCCTGGTCGCTTCCATTATTTTATGCTCCTCATAAAGGAGTAGGTGGCCTCTGAATTAGATGAAAATGTCCAACTCAGGCCTACTCAGATCATTGTCCGCAGATTGAGGATAAGCGGGGATCATTGCGTCGGCGGATTGGACATATGCGTCATTGTAGATACGCCAATATGGTTGGCGAACCTTGCGAGCTGGATGGAAGAGACCTGCCCAGACATAGTTCATGATTAGTGGGGTACCAACAGCATTTCGAATACCATCAATAGCCTCGATGATGCGGTCGATGACGTGAGGGCTAGTCTCGAAGAGATTTGGCCAGAGAAGATTCAGAAGATGAATCATGGCGTCCTCACAATCAAGGCCAGCACATCCAAGAGCTAGATGCTTGACGACTGATGCAGCAGTTTGACGATGAACTTGATCACGATCGATAAGAGCATCTTCAAGAAGGGGTGTAATAGCGTAGACATAATCTTTGGCCATCTCACCGATATATTCGCACATGAATGATAGAGCCTTGAGAACGCCGTTTTGAACATTAAGCTCAGGAACACGGTACTCATTCATGAGCGCAGGAAGGACGGTGAATGGAGCGCAAGTTTCGGCGACGATACCAATAGCGACTGCAGTACAGACACGAGATTGACGTTCCTGTACACGAAGATTTCCAAGCAAGGTTGCAAGAACATCCTGGGGACCGATAGCCTTGGCGATGAAACCGAAAGTGTTGTTGGCGGCACGTCGAATACCCTTCTTGTGGGCCTTGAGCATCTCGAGAAGCTCAAAGCAGATTCGCATCCATTCACGCGGGTTGATGTAGTCGGCACCACGATCGGCGATACGACCTACGAGATCGATAGTGTGCTCTTGTACCTTTTCGTGACGATTGCGAAGAATCGGAGTAAGACGCGGCAGGATATCCTTGATTGGGGGATGCATCTGTTCGAGACCCACGACTGTTACAACAGCGCGAAGAGCTGCAAGGATCGAACCAAGCACCTCTGGATATTCCTCACCAAGATACTCGTACAAGACGCTGCCAAGATCGACCAGATCTCCATCTTTTTGGCACGCAGCCATGGTAATGGTGATTTCGCTGATGAGATCGGCGGCCTGCTGACGGACGGCAGCTGATTTGTTGTTCAATCGGACCTTGATGTGCTCGACAATGATTGTAATATAGTGAGTGGCTTGCACATTCATCTTATTGATGACAGTTGCAAAGGCCTGAATCACAATGGGATCCTCCACAGTCTGTTCCTGGAAGGCAACGATCAAGCCATCAATAAGACGTGGCTCGAGATCGCCCGTAATGTCAGCCGCTCCAAGAACGCTTACAACCTTGTCGATTGTCTCGCAAGTCATCTTTCGATATGCCTCATTCTCATCCTTGAGGTTGTTTACGATACGGCCGACAACTTCAGAAACACCCACTTTGTTGGCCAGATCTACAGTAGTATCAACCACCTGACGATAGTTGCGTCGGTCAAGGGCCATACGTCGTACCCAAAAGTTCTTGAAGAACTCGGGCAAGACGTGATCTTTGAGGTAAACTGGGGTGACACCAGAAACTCCAGCACACTGCGATACCACCTTCAAGACAACCTTCTTCATCTCGTCGTCTTGAGATTGGAATTCGCGAATGACAATCTCATTGATTTGTGAGGTATAGTAGTTCGAATACTCCTCGTCCATGAGTGGAATGACATAACCGACGGCCTTCAAGAAGGACGCAAGGGCCTTGCCTCGTTGACGTCGAGCTCCAGTCCAGAGAGGATTCAAGATTTCATCAAAAGATTCGATACCGTACGGGCTGGCAGCTTCGGCGAGTGCAGCAAGAGCTAGTGCAGTGACCATGCGGACCTTTGGCTGCTCATCATTCAGATTCTGACCGATACACTCGACAAGTCCTTTGAGATGAGGCAGGATAGCACAACCCATGAGGATGGGGATCTGCTGAATAATTTTGACTCCGGTATGACGGGCCTGCCAGGATTTCTTGCTCCTGCAGACAGCTCGAAGGAAAGGAAGTAGAGCAGGAATACCGAGGGCCGATGCAACGACTGCAAAAGCTCGAGCGGTGGTATTTCGTACATACTCATCGTTGTGGTCGAGATCAGGACGCATTGTGCTAATCATGTGGGCAAGACCAGCAGCTTTACTCAAATTGGAGATAATCTCTCTTCCTTCGACACGGGCGTAATAGTCTTGATCAATCAAGAGTGGTTCAATGACGACCAAAATCTTGTGAACATATGGTCGGACAAGCTCATCAAGCTTGTACAAGACTCGGTCAATGACCTTGACGAGAAGATGGCGTTCTTGATCTTCTAAAGTGCGCTCCATGAGTAGGGGAAGGATTTGATTGAATAGAGGTCCTGGACCAAACTGCTTCGCATTGTCTGTCAATTGTCGTAGAGCCGTCTTTCGCATTGGAGGAGTTCCATTCTTGACTTTGAGCAGTAGCCTCATAATCTTTCGCTCCTTGAGCTCTTCGACAGTCATTTCAGTCTCATCAGCACCGTCTACGAGCTTTCCAAAATACTTCATATCTTCATTCTTGAAAAACTGCAAATCCCCAATGCCCGGAATATCCGTCGGTAGCTGTTTGCCCATCATCATCTCGTTACCGGTGGCCTCTGGGATTAGGAAGCCTTGGTAGCCAGTAGGCAGTTGAGGAGTGGCTCCAACCGGCTTTCGAATTGGTTCATAGCCTGGTGGTGGGTCCAGAACCTTGTACCCTTCCGTAGGTAGTAACATGTCTAGCTGCTCATCTGAAAGAGGTGCATTCCGGGCTGAGATATCAGTGCCAAATGCGAATGAGAGCGGCATGGTTTGACGAGGGGTCTCTCCTGTCGTGGGCGTGGAGGTAACACCGGAGGGTGGAGCGGTAGCCGTGTCCCATCGAGAACGTGCTGGTGCGGCAGCTGGGACGGGCTTGTCGGCGACGGATGAAGTCTCGGATGGGGTATCAGTGTTCCATCGAGACTTCTTTCTCTCCGGAGCCTTTGGATCATCTCCATCTTTCTTGTCGTCGGTAGTCGGACTTCCCCATCGGCGCTTGCGTCGCGTTGTCTTCTCCATTGGAGGGGTCTTATCACCATTAACCTCCTTATCCTTATCCTTGCCATCCTTGCCATCTTTGAGAGTAGGCTTGTGGTCGAGGACCTCGTTGCCACCCTTAGCGTCGCGATCATCAATCAGCTTCTGTATTCGCGCTTCCTCTCGCTCAAGTTCGCGCTCTTGCATAATCTCCTTGTATGATCGACCGCCGTTCTCTTCATCGCCTCGCGAAGGTGAAAGCTTTCGGTCGAATCGGCGTCGCTGGTACTCGGACTCGCGGGAGGCAATTTGCGCTTGCTCCTCTCGGCTAGTGAGGATGTCTGCTTCGGCCATATCGCCATGCGCAAACTCGTTGATTTGATCAGCGGTAGCTGTATACTGCCCTACCAGGCGGCGACCGTTGATTTCACCAGCATCGTCCATCTCGTCCTCGCCATCGTGGGCAGCGATGGATGTATTGTATCCAGCAAATTTATCACCTCCATTACTATAAAGTTCCTTGTCAAAGGCTTCCGTGAGGGCCTGTTTGGTGCCGCCACCTTGAGACGTAGAGTCTCGCGGCTTGCGCGACTTGGCTATTGCATGTTTTAGCTCTGATTTTTTGGAAAGGGTTTCCGTACCAGTAGGCATGATCGCCGGCTCCTTTGTTCACAATAGTATTGTCTTCGCTGTGCTTGATTACCATGCAGGAGCGTGGCAGGTTATGCGATGTTGTCGTGTTGTTGCAAGGCGGCGAGGGGAAGGAGTAGAAAGTAAAGGTAAAGTCCAGTATCGGACTTGGCGGGACGTGCACAGACCACCGGTGATACCTTATCCCGTTCAAGCCCGCGCCAACGACCGCCTATGATTTCGTAAGCTGGAGATGTTACTCGAAGCGTGAAAGATCGAGACTCGGCAGATTATTCTCTCTAATCTCGTCTACATGTTGCATCTCGCTTGGAATTATAAGAAAATTTGGCTGGAATCATAGACCTAAATTCTGGCGATTGAAATGCCTTCTTGAGCCTTTACAGCGGTTTCCAGGGTTGTGCATGACCTTCAGATATACCCAAAACTATCAAGAATAGGTTCAAAAGCCGAATCAATCTTCGAAAAGCTAGGAGTAATCTACAGTCTACAGAAGCAGCCATTGTGGTTTATCAATCACGCAACTCTACTCACGCTACCCATCACCAACTCTAAGGTTATGAAATATGATTTGCATAACAGCAATGGTCGCTGCATACTGCAATCCAGGTGGTTTTATTTAAGACTAGTCCTACGACCGATTTTGTGACCCTTCTCCATAAGCCAACTTGACAAAGTTGAGAGGCTACGGGAAAGGAGGTAGTTGTTGAAAACAATTCAGGCATGGTCATGATATGAGTGACCCCAGATATCCCATCGAAACCCAGTACTAACCCAGCATCCTGATCATGTGCGCGCATCATTCCCCGTAACAGAACAGACGACATTCAAATGACTCCGTTGTACTCTTGTGCCGCCGACTGCATTCAGTCCCTTAACTCGGAGCCTTCCATTGTCGGGGAATAATTAGTCAACCACTAAGTGTGGCGCGCGCCCTGTTCCAACTTGAGCCTCATGCCAACAATGAACTCTGCCATTTCGGCATCGCCCCATTGAACCACGTTCTTGTTTCCGTCCTCGTCCTTCTCACGCCTATGGAATGCGCCATCGCGGAATTTGAGGATTTCGAGGCCTTTGGTGGGATTTGCCTTGTCGACAGCCAACAGCCAAATATGGGCATCATTGTAGATGTTCCTAATGGCAGTCTTGGGGCCTTCGTTCGAAGAAACGTGATAAAGCTCGAGATGAGCAAAGCCCTTAGCTTGTTGAAGAAGATGAAACATGGTTCGAGCAGATGAAGAGTTGTACGTGTCAGACGCAAAGGACCTCACATACTTGCGGAATTGGCCAATTTGAATCATGAAAGCCGTGATGACCTGAGTGCCTGGGAAGTGGAAATTCTGGCCGTATACAATTGCGCCACCCTCATCGCGCAGTTGCTTGCACGTAGCGAGGACATCGAGGTTATTCTTGCGTCGATATTCGGGAGCATAGGCAGTCTTGGTACCGCCCTGCTTGAGTATCATGTTGACAGACTCTTCGTCATGCTTGAGGAGGTAGTTGAGTACCCTAGCGCGGAGAAAAGCTGGAAGGCTAAGGAAGGGAAATGGCTTGGATTGTTTGAAGATGATCGCAACATGACCCTCATAAGGACCCTCTTCCAAAACGGTCTACAAATTGTTAGCGTAGTAGTGAGAAGTGATTAAGGACTACAAACCTGCTTGACAAGAACAAATGGCATGTCTGAACGCATACGGATGAGATGGGTGTAGTCGTACTGCTTGTTCAGCTGGGCATTGTTGTCAGTATACTTTTATATATGGATAACGGGGGAAATCTACAGTGGCAGCTTTTGTATCCCCACGATGAAAGCATTGGACAACCACACCATCGTCGCGTGGAAGCTCATTCTGGATATTGTCTTGAACAACCTGGAACTTCTCTGCGAGAGCCCTCTCTCTCGCCTTGACAGCCTTGACGTTCATGGCAAGGCCGTTGACACGAGCGGGAGTATCTTGTTCGACATCCGGCATGGAGACATCGTCGTCACCATCGACATTTGAATCGCGCGGTCCACGTTCGGCAGTGATGGTATGATCGCGCTGCTCTTTGGCGGTTGAAAAATTTTTGGGTGTAGCACGAGGCTTGCGAGAAGGCATGTTGTCGGTGCTGTTGGTAGAGGATGCGATGTATGGTTTTTGACAAACGATAAGAATAGACGAGCTAGCTAGGTAGCGGATGAAGATCAAAGGCCAACTGGACTGGTTGTTGTTGGCCAGTGAGTGGGGTTGGAGAGGTAGAAAAGATGTAGATGGGAGGCGGGAGGTGGGAGGTGGGAAAAAGTGGTAGTAAAGAGAAGAGTGTGGAGGGCGAAGTGTTTATATCCTGTCGCTGAGGTAATTGTTTTGGTTTTGGGTGCGGTGGCAACAGACGCGTCAAGCTGGTCTTTCACCTCCCTTTATTTTGACGACTATCGACGAGGGTAGCGGTGTCGAGACGAGATTGCCATATCAACTAACGCAATAGAAAAAAGGACAGGCAGCAGGCAGCAGCACAGTGCGGCAGAATTTATCTTTAAAGGAAGGATATGGCGGTGAAAGTGTGGAACCCGAGGAGCTTCTCAGTTGTCACTGACAGAACCAAGAACAAAACCAAAAGATTATGCAAACCGCCAAATAACATGCAGTTTATAGATTCATCGCAGTATTTTGACGCGATTCTAATACTCCCATATGGAGGCGTGTTCCATATGAGCCTTGATTCAAGGCACAGCAATGAGCCCACGGCCAATTTGCAGCATACTGTGCTAGAGAATAGGGCGCGCGCTAGAACATTCCATCTTTCTCGATCACATTTCTACGAGTCTGCCGATTGTTGCTGGGGGCTGGCAGAATAATCCAGGGCCTTATGAAATCGTTTTTCAATTTATCATGGTTTGACCAGAATGCGAAGAGTTGTAACCGTGAATCTTCCAGACAGTAGACAATTAGACATGCAAATTCGAAACGATAGCAGAACTCCCCAGACATTGGCATAATGAGAGTATGAAGACCGAGGAATTGATTATATTCTTCCAATTTCGAGGAATCAAACTCAAGTCCAACCGGGACTTTTCAAATCTACAGTGTCGTCAAATCTCATGATATGAATTGAGTGATATTTGGGTCAGAGGACCAGGTGCACGGAGAATATTGTGGAGAGACTAGGAATGCCATGATGATCGTACTATCCGGCTTGTAAAGTCATATGCATACATTCACAGAGAGTAGATGAAGAGTTGG
Source organism: Nigrograna mackinnonii (assembly GCA_001007845.1). Classification (NCBI taxonomy): domain Eukaryota; kingdom Fungi; phylum Ascomycota; class Dothideomycetes; order Pleosporales; family Nigrogranaceae; genus Nigrograna; species Nigrograna mackinnonii. The sequence continues at coordinate 27,922 of JGVQ01000123.1, forward strand.
AGCCTCGCCGGAAATGATGTGAGGTTAAGAATTATCCCGAAGTCAGCCCACAAGATCTCCCCACCATCTCCGACGAGACGTCCAACCCAAACATCCACGCGCCAACCCACATAACCACCAAACCTTCCATTGCGTCTCCAACCAACTCTTCAAGATGGCCGAACCATCTCCAAATCCAAACGGGACACCTACCGAATCCGAAGTGGCTCTCGCTCCAACCCCAAACTCAGCGCCCTCTGCGCCCGCCGTTGCGCCCATCCAAAATGGTACTCCCGCTGCCACAGATGTGGAGATGAAAGAAGACATCCAGCCTACAGTTGTAATAAGTCCCCTGCTCCCTATCGCTTAGCTGAACTGACTGTTCCCCAGCAAACCCCAACCCATACACCACAGCAACACACTTCTGCGCCCACCCCAACACACACAGTCCAGACACCGAGTCGCAATTCCCCACAACCAAGACAGACTGCGCCTGTACATCCAAATCCACACGGAAGCTCTACGCGAATCTACTTGAACCAGAATGTCACGCCGCATTTGTTGGAGGGGATGAAACACTTGGCAGCAAATGAGTGAGTACACACTTGACCTGGCGATTGGGAACATTTCGGATATTGGGAGTGGAAGTTATTAACTTGCATAGGCCTGAGAAGCCGTTGAAATGGCTGAGCGAGTTTCTGGCAGTAAGGAGTCAGGAGATTGAGAGTTAAGCAAGCTCCCCTGAGGGAATTGGAGTTTAGGTCCACTTTGACAACGGAGGCACCCAGATGGTCGGACTTGTGCCTTCGAGCCGTTCACATACAGTCCCCGCTATGCCACAGTGGTGCCATCAAAGCAAGGCATAGCAAATCAACAACTTTAGGGACATGGATAGGATTATGGGGGTACGAGGGGGTACGAGTGTGGTCACATTCAAGGCGTTCAAAAGCTCGTGTTCTACTTGGGCGCGATCTTGGAAAGATACCCATATTCTAAGGTAGAATTAAGTCACGATTTACAATAAAAGATGGCACAAGTCACGGAGGTTAAATGTTCAGATTTGATGCTTTTGACTCGTTTCAGACCATGTTCATCCATGAAAAGGCTATATGGAGCCAACAAAAAGCATCCAGATACCCATGTCCGTGAACTCCATCCGATTGTCTTCTTTTCCCTAACCACATCACCATGCAACCCACATTCCTCTATGCGACCAAGGTGGAAGCGGTGGCACTCTCGTACCTCCAGGTTGGTGGAAGAGCACCAACGGTCTTATAGTAACGGGAGAGACGGTGGATACGGGACTCGATGAGAATGAGACGGCTGAATGCAAGTTAGTAATGTCGCGTGCGCCACGTCTTTCAGAATACGTACAACTTGGAGTCCCTGTCCTTGCGGTTGACTGACAAGTGCTTACGGACGGCGACAGCCTTCTTGATCAACATGTAGAGATCCTCTGGGATCTCTGGGGCAAGGCCTATGGAAGCGCTCTGTCAGCAAAGAACCAACAGAGGCAAGATTTATATAGCGCGACAGATACCTCAAGGCAGAGCTGCTGTTGACATGCGCTTCAAGTTGGGCAAAGGATCATACCGTTCGACTTCAAGATTCGGAGGATCTTGTTACCAGTGACAACTAGAGATTTCGTTAGCCAATGCGCGTTTGCTAGATTCGCGCAAAACTTACCCTTTACTTGTGCGATACCGTGGGAGTCACGGAGAACGACACCGATCCTATAAAACAATCAATATCCTATTTTACATCCGTTGCAAATGGTTATCCATACTGAGAAGGAGTGGCACCCTTCTTTGCGAGCTTGCAGATCTGGTCAACGACCTGTTCGGGGGAGGTCTTGAGCCATGCTGGAGGGGTACGGGAGTAGGGGATGGCGGAGGACGATATGCCCTTTCCGTTGCTGTGAAGTCTTCCCATTTTGAATTATGTCGACGGTCGGGTTGTCGAAGTCGAGGGAAGTCGGGCGTGGGTTGACTTTGGACTGAGGCGAGACAAAGTTGTGGTTGTGGGAGGTGAGTGCGCGAAATTCGCTTGTGGTGCACGGACCGTCTTGGCTACCCAAGCCCATAAAAAAGTTTCAACGTCGACCTCACTCACTTCAACATTCATTCTTCCAATGGATTTTGCAACATGCGAGCATGATTCGATAGCCTCGTGAAGGTAACATGCACGCTGATGGGCTTCATGAGTTTCATTGATGCATCAAGATTCTGTTGCTTCTCGGGCGTCTCACGATACGGTATGTCATTCCCTTGTCCCCACCTCCGTTATATGATGAATTGTTCCACAACTACATTATTTCTGGTACCTCTGGATTCATACTCTGCTTGCAGAGTAGATGATCGAAACGGACTTCTGATCTCCGTCATTAATATTCATTTATCTCGTCTCTATTACGATGGATTTCGTGCTGACGATTGACAGGTGATTTCGTAGATAGCATAATTGCGTAGATAGCATAATACAATGTTATCATCAGTACCTCTTCCACCACTATGATACAGTGCAATTGAAGTTTACATCTTTTGAGAGAGTTCCGCGCTTTCCCATCTGTCTTTGTGTGGTTTGGAAGTCTCGATCAGCTTGAATACTAAGGTGCAAGTGTTGCTCCTTCCTGGTCGCTTCAAACGCTATGTCTTATCCGTAAAACTTCATCACGACTTGCCATCTTCCTCTATCATCACAACAATTGCATCATACGGAGCAAACTTATATTGCATGAATCCCACTCTCAACACATCGCTTCACAAACAGAAATATATCACCCAACATGATTTCTCATGCATTCAGCACGTCCATCTTACTTTTCACAACTGGGTCTCTGGCCAAAACAGCTGGCGAGCTTTGTCGAGGCACCGCTGCCAGAGCTGGGGACGGCAATTGGTACTGCTCCGAAGTAAAGGCTATAACCTATCGTAATATCAGCCAACCGGGAGCGTATAACCAAACAACCATGATCGATCCACATGCCGGGCTGTGTGCTCATGAGACTGTGGAGTACTCTGGCATAGGAATGTTGACACCGTTACTTGGAGAGGTGCTTCCATTATGAAAATAACGTATCTGCGATTGCTGATCGGGTACTTGTCTAGCTATCCATGCATCTGCGTGGTCCAATGAACGTCTCTCGAATTGCTGTCTATACTGGATCATCAACCATGGTTCGGCGAAAGAACAAACGACTCTCAAATGATACCCTTATCAACAGTACTTCCCCTGACATGTTGACGCCACCACCTCCTCCATCTACACTGACAACCTTCACCAGCCCGGCAAACAGCAATGCAGCTCGAGTAACAGCGGCCGCTGCAGGTTGGAACCGTATCGCTCATTATACTTCAAATGCACCGGCCGAAGCAACGGGCTTCACTTTCTTGGCTAACCTTGGTGATGAGCGAAAGTCGGGCACATTCGACTAGTAGGACACTGGTGAAATACTTCATCATGACATGTCACTAATTCTATCACAGCGCCTTTGGGAATTCTTTGTCCTTTGTAACACAAGACGGTCGTACAGTGGCTTCGGAACACACACCGTTCGACGGAATTCTTGAGACATCAGAGGTTGAGATCGCCGCATTCACCGACGAACCTTGCAATGAGGATTGCGAGTATTTCAGGCCAAAGACTGCAGCATACCGTAAGCTCTTGGCGAGCGTCTCGTCAATGTCTACTAAACTCAGACAGATGGATGGGCTGGCGAATCCAAAGCGTTCTTTATAGAATTCCAGATGGATCATTACGACAATGTGGGTAGTGACCAGGGCATGCTTTCAGATGCTCCGGCGTGGTGGTTTCTGAATGCAGCTATACCTCGAGTCCTGCAATATGGCAGCGATAGAAACAACGTCCCCTGCTCTTGCTGGTCAACTAGGTGTGGCGAGTTTGATGCCTTTGAAGTTCTTGGGCGAGGCGAGGAACGAGCAAAGTCTACCATCCATCGACAAGGAAACCTAGAAGGCGGAGACTCCAATTACTTCAAGAGACCCGTCGGCCGGATGATGAAGTTTGCGGTTGTGTTTCACGATTTCAACATTACAGCAACCGTTTTGGACGATGCCTTTGAATTTGCCTCGAGTCTTACAGAGGGCGATATCAAGAACATTATAGCCTACGACCGTGACAGCAGTCTACACTCGCTGTTTGCAATTGGAAATTGATAGAGGACCAAACCCCATTCACGCGGTTTGGTTGGGGGGGACCAGAGACGCACTGATAGGTAGCTGGAGATTGTCGAGCATATTAAATGCATCCTGCTGTGTACATAGACAGATGGAGGGCACGGTAGGTAGCACAATAATTAATCCGTTTACAGAAATGGGTTCCGAGGCAAGACCGAGCGATGCGAAGCTAAGAGGGGGCGACGAGCTTGTGATGGGGCAGAAAGTTTCGGCAGGCCAGACCGGCCGAGGTTCTTTTGAGCGCCTGGGGAGGTTTCCCCGGAGGCGAGCAGGCGGATCCGGCGCGCAACTCAAGTCTTGACGCTGCCTCTCGCTCTCTCTCCCCTCCTGCATCCATCACCAGCCTCTCACCACTCTTCCTCTACCTTCCTTCGACCCGCCCTCAATATCCCCTTCCCTTTTCCTACGTGTTTGTGATTAATTTCCTTTCGCACGGTGTTCTGGGTCGGAGTCTAGTGCAGTCCTGTTTACGAAGCACACCCGGCAATCGGCGGCCAGCCCCGCAAAACTCGGACTCGCTATCCCAGCCAGCCTTCTTTGACGTCGCCGCGCTCCAAACCCTCTCCGCCATCGGGACGACTCCCGCCTGCCGCCCAAATCGCCTGATGACGGTTCGGTGAGCGTCTGAAAAAAATTAATCGTTGGAAAGATGGCTTCTCCATCACCACCAAAGCCCTGGGAGACAAGCGGAGGTCAAACCAGCGCCTCGGTTGGTGAGTATCCATGACTCTTGCTACTTCTTTCTCGTCCGCTCACATGTCGTCTTCAGGCCTGAATGGTTCAGCGACCGCAGCAACACCATCCGCAACAACCACCACAACGGCCGCATCCGCCTCATCTGTCCCTCCTCCTCTACCCGAAGTACCTAACGCATTAAGCACCGTCGCCAACCGCAACGCCTCCAACTACTCGACCATGAACGCGAACAGATACTCATCACCCTACAGCTCTGGCCTTGGCGGATACAACTCCTACTCATCACCTTATTCACGGTTCGGCGGCGGTTATGGCTCGATGGGCTCCATGTATGGTGGCGGGTACGGTGGAGGGTACGGGAGCATGTATGGAGGCATGGGTATGGGCATGGGAGGTATGGGAGGCATGTATGGGGGAATGGGAATGGATCCAAATAACCCACAAAGCTTGACGCAGTCATTCAGTCAGAGCACACAGGCGACCTTTCAATTGATTGAAAGTATAGTTGGTGCCTTTGGAGGGTTCGCACAAATGCTCGAGAGCACATATATGGCCACACACTCATCATTCTTTGGTAAGACATTGCAACAATTCAACCTCATTCAACACTAACAAGCATGTCTAGCAATGGTTTCTGTGGCAGAACAATTCGGAAATCTTCGACAAACACTCGGCTCTGTCCTCGGAATTTTCACTGTCATGCGATGGATCCGAACAGCCATTGCCAAAATCACAGGACGTCCCCCACCTGCATCATCATCAGAGCTCACTCCCGGAAACTTTGCCTCATTTACAGGGCGCAATCCGGATGGGTCTCCAGCTGCCAAGCCATCCAAGAAACCCTTCATCATGTTCATGTTGGCCGTTTTCGGTCTGCCATATCTGATGGGTAAACTTATCAAGGCCCTCGCGCGGTCACAGGAAGAAGAGGAAAAGCGACGGATGGCGGAAAATCCACAAGCCTTTGGCGAACCCTTGGATCCTAACAAGCTAGAGTTTTGCCGACTCCTCTATGACTTCACACCCGATGCAAACATGAACGCTGCACAAGGTCTCGATCTGGCCGTCAAGAAGGGCGATATGGTGGCTGTGCTTAGCAAGACTGATCCTCTCGGCAATCCTTCAGAATGGTGGCGATGCCGTGCTCGTGATGGGCGGATGGGATACCTTCCCGGTGTATATCTAGAGGTCATTCAACGGAGACAGCAGGCACAGATTACCAGTGGAAGCCAGAGTGGTAGCCCAGCAGGAAGCAGGACTCAGACATTGACAAACAGCAGTCTCGCCGCCAGCAGAGCCGCAACCATGACTGAGTCAAAAGAACCTGCGAAGGCACCAAAGGTCGATGGAAAGGTTGGCGACATAGGAGTTGAAAGCTTCCAGAAGGGAGCCTTTTATTCATGAGTTCTTCAGCGACTGTCCTTTTAATCTCGCGATGTGGGATTTTCTTCATTGTTTATATATCGTCGGTTTTGGATGGGCTTTTGCATGGATATCGGCCTTTTCATGTGTATATTTCTTGTCTGAAAAGCTTCTTGTTTGGCGCTCAGAGGCAGATTTACCTGCCAGATTTGGTAGATACGGAAATCACCATTTTTTGATCAAATTCATGTAATTTGTGAAACTTCTTATTTCGCCACTATCACGTGCAATCCCTACAGGTAGGATTGGAAGGAACCTGGGAAGTGGGCCTGGAATATCGAAGCTCCCCGGCCCGCATTTGCCTAGGAGTCACAATCGCTTGCACTTGGACGATGCATGGAACTGGCACCGCCAACTCTTGGGATTCAAATCAGTCTTAGGTAGCTTCATAGATTGGCTACTCGTTCGACTCGGATCTCTATCCTTGCCAACATTTGCTTGTCGCTTTGGTTCGCCTAGGATCGTTGTTTGTACACACCTTCTTAAGGGCTTCGTTCCCCGCCGTACCACCTCAGCTTGCACCCCCTCAAAAACACCGCGACTTTTCTGGCTTCGCAAGTGAAGCCCGCACAACGTGCCAGGCCTACACAATGTTTGCATCTAAGAGACTTGCGAAGGTACGTTTTGCAATAAACCTAAGTTCATGCTGGTCGCTGATCATCATCCGTAGGAGTTGCTCAAGGTATTTCCGAATCGGAATGCAAGCTCATGACCATCGCTGACCAGTTAGTTGCGCGATCACCTCCCCCCCGGCATCGCCCTCATAAAGGCGGACGACTTTTCGGAATGGCTCATGGATATTCGGGTCATGGACGCAAACCCGCTATACCAGGGCGAGGTGTACAGACTCAAGTTCATGTTTAGCCAGAGCTATCCAATAGAGGTATGTCCCCTCACGTTGCTTGTCTTGCCGTGTCCCTATTTCGCTCAATATCAATACTGACACACTGCATCTTCAGGCACCGGAAGTAGTCTTCGTAAAAGACGACACACATCCGATCCCATGGCATCCACACGTCTACTCCAACGGAATCATATGCCTCGACCTTCTCGATCGACAGGGTTGGAGCCCCGTACAAAACGTAGAGAGCGTGTGTGTCAGTCTCCAGAGCATGTTGACCAGCAACACGAAGAAGGAGCGACCACCGGGCGATGACAACTTTGTCAAATATAACACACAGAGACCGAGGGACATAAATTTTGTGTTTCATGACAATCAAGTCTAGGTTTCTAGATGAAAGATAGAAGGCGAATGAGTGTGTTAGACAAGGCATAAGCATGCCCCTCACGGTTGATGGCTACATCATATCAGGGCCGTGCCCATCAACATGAGAGGATCCGCTATGCCGACAAATTCCCAGAAATGGCAGTTGATGAAGGGATGATACACAAGTCTACGAATATTGCATGGTACGGACTTTTTGGCGTTTTGTAATCAAACATGTCGAGATTGGAGTCGGAGTTCGAGTGCTATCCTCACATACCAAACCTATGCATGAGATTATGCGATGATATCCTTGGTTTAGTCATATGGTTCCTGCTCGGGAGCTTTGCATGAGTTTCTCGTCTAGCAAATGATAGATGAATACTACTCATTTCAAAAGCGTGCTGCTGAATTCTGATATAATGGATGCTATCAGTACTCATAGATAACCTTAGACTTTTGACAGGTTTTCATTAATGACAACACATTGAGTGTCCTACGAACCCAAATATCATATAAAAAACCGGCACGACACCGCTTACGAGATGCTGCAAAGCAAAATTCATTTTAATGGCCTCAAGGAGTATTGTTAGATTAGATTTTGTTGCAAACTACTGACTGATTTCACGTATCGTAGCTATCAGAACCAACCTTGGAGTTTTCCCTTTTCACGTTCTTACGGCATGTACTCCACAAAATGTGTATATCCTCAATTTCATGTTCTTGAGAATGATACGAAAGTTAGATGTATATACGTGTGTATATATAGGCATTTACCTCATACTAGAATCGAAAGAGCAATTGACATGTAAAAATCTTGTCTTCGAAGATTCCAGCCGGAGATGAGGGAGGTGGTCGGTGCGCAGCCCTCGGCAATCGATATCAGCATACATCCCGTGAGAGAGTTGTGTGAGTCTGGATTGTGCATGCACAACCATTATGAGCCGGTCCAAATGGATTTTTAGAGCTGTATGTTCGTTCTGATCGGGAGTAATTCTCTTTTTAGTACTCAGTGGCAATATAATATGAATACTAGCATGAATGGGTAACTGGCTCTCGTGGTGAACAATTCTCGAGACGTACATAGTATTGTGTCGCCCGCAAATCAGACAATCAATACGACAACTGATTATCCTGGCATGATACTGATTTTCCATCTAAAGCCATCATCTTGCTATTTTAGATCTGAGTACTAGCGATTGAAGTCTATGATCTTATGTTTTGTTGTATATGGCCTTTGTTTCCGCCAATTCGCTGCCGCGAGAGACTGGACTGGGTGAGTGGCTGGCTTATTTTTGCGAACCTTCTGGGCCGGGTCGGAAAAACATTTGCTACCGACGCTAACTATCGCCAAGATTCCGTTTCTTAGTGGGACGCTCAAGCGCAAAAAAGTCCTTCGCCAACGATTTGAAGCCCTTCCGTGCTTAAAAAAATTCGGCCTGCCACCATTTCCTCACCCACACACTCTCCTCTACAATCTCCACATCCACCTCCAACATGAGTGACGAAGTCTATGAGGGTGCCATTGGCATCGATCTTGGTATGCGCTGTCGCAAACTCTTCTTTTGGGCAATTTTCTAACCTTACACCGCCAGGCACGACCTATTCCTGCGTTGCCAACTACGAAGGCACCAATGTCGAGATCAGTACGATGAACCCGCCCATGTTCGATTGAGATGACCGCGTTCTAATTTTGACCATAGTCGCCAACGAGCAGGGTAGCTTCACTACCCCATCCTTTGTCTCCTTCACCAGTGAGGAGCGTTTGATCGGTGAGGCCGCAAAAAACCAGGCTGCCATGAACCCAGAGAACACCGTCTTCGACATCAAGTAAGAACAATTCGCTCCATGATACAGATTGAGAGTCAGGATGCTGACTTTTATAGGCGTCTTATTGGTCGCCGATTCGAAGACGAGACTGTCAAGAAGGATGCTCAGTCATGGCCTTTCAAGGTCATCGACCAGGGCGGAAACCCCATGGTCGAAGTTGAATACCTGAACGAGACCAAAGTTTTCTCTCCCCAGGAAATCTCTGCCATGGTTCTTGGAAAGGTAAGATCAGCAGCGTGCGTTAATATTACTAGAAGCTGACTTTAGAATAGATGAAGGAAGTTGCTGAGACCAAGCTCGGCAAGAAGGTCGAGAAGGCTGTCATCACAGTTCCAGCCTACTTCAACGACAACCAGAGACAAGCCACCAAGGATGCCGGTGCCATTGCTGGCCTCAACGTTCTCCGTATCATCAACGAGCCTACCGCCGCTGCCATCGCATATGGTCTTGGATCAGGAAAGTCTGAGAAGGAGAGGAATGTCCTCATCTATGACTTGGGCGGTGGTACCTTTGATGTGTCCCTTTTGCACATCCAAGGTGGTGTTTTCACTGTAAAAGCCACTGCTGGAGAGTAAGCTACCAAGTCCTGATAACGGAATAAAAACTAACGCACCAAAGTACTCACTTGGGAGGCCAAGACTTCGATACGAATCTACTTGATCATTTCAAGAAAGAATTTACGAAGAAGACCAAGAAGGACTTGTCCGGAGACGCTCGTGCCCTCCGTCGTCTTAGAACCGCCTGCGAGCGTGCCAAGCGAACCCTCTCCAACGCAACCCAGACCACTGTCGAAATCGATTCGCTTTTTGACGGCGAGGATTTCAACTCCAACATTACCCGTGCTCGTTTTGAGGACTTGAACGCCAAGGCTTTCAACGGCACTCTCCAGCCTGTTGAGCAGGTTCTCAAGGACGCCACTATCGACAAGTCCAAGGTCGATGAGATTGTCCTCGTCGGTGGATCCACTCGTATCCCAAGGATACAGAAGCTCCTCAGCGACTTCTTCAACGGCAAGAAGCTCGAGAAGAGCATCAACCCCGACGAGGCCGTTGCTTATGGTGCCGCCGTTCAGGCTGGTATCCTTTCCGGCAAGGCTACCTCTGATGACACTGCCGATCTCCTTCTTCTCGATGTCGTCCCTCTCTCATTGGGTGTCGCCATGGAGGGTAACATTTTCGCTCCAGTCGTTCCCCGTGGCAATACTGTGCCGACTATCAAGAAACGAACATTCACCACTGTCGCCGATTCACAGACAACCGTTCAATTTGTAAGTTTCCCATTCTTCTCAATCCTAACTTAGCGCTTACAAATTTTCAGCCCGTTTACCAAGGCGAGCGTGTCAACTGTGAGGATAACACCTCTCTTGGTGAATTCACTTTGGCTCCTATCCCACCCATGAAGGCTGGTGATGCCGTCCTCGAGGTCGTCTTCGAGGTCGATGTCAACGGTATCCTCAAGGTCACCGCTACTGAGAAGACTTCCGGCCGCAGTGCCAACATTACCATCTCTAACTCCGTTGGTAAACTCTCATCCACCGAGATCGAGAAGATGATCAACGGTTAGTACTCTGCGCGGAAAATAATGCAAGAAGCTTTTCACTAACATGTCGCTAGATGCCGCCAAGTTCAAGACTACCGATGAGGCTTTCAGCAAGAAGTTCGAGTCCAGGCAACAGCTCGAGTCCTACATTGCCCGTGTCGAGGAGATGGTTTCTGACCCAACTACCTCCATCAGGCTCAAGCGTGGCCAGAAGGAGAAGATTGAGTCCGCTCTCAGCGATGCCATGGCTCAGCTCGAGATTGAGGATGCTAACGCCGATGACTTGAAGAAGAAGGAATTGGCCCTTAAGCGCGTTGTCACCAAGGCTTTCTCTACCCGCTAGACGATATACCCATGGAGTGGGTGAGGTGAAAGATAGCTGGGGATGCAGATTGCAGGGCACTGCTGCTTTTTCAGGGTGCTGACTGTAAGGATTTCCCCATTTTGCCGGCATTTTTCGATAGACTTGGTGCTATTTCCTTTTGATTTCTCCTTTTCCTACATTTTCCGGCATGGTGTGGATGGCTTGCAAAGGATGGAAAAGTATTGTGCATCTGGTACTTTATGCCTCTGATGAAATGCCTGACTGACGCTGAACGTGACGGCCGCGAGTCTTGCAATACAGCTCGGATTAAATCTCATGATCTGGGTAAAACGGAGTTTCTTTGTATCGATTTGGCTGCGTACTTACGTAAACGACTATGACGGCGGAGGAAGAGTCAGGAATAAAATTGGCCAAATTTGATATTGTTATCTTAACGTCCCGAATGCTCTCCACATCTTGATTGATTGATTAGTTGACCTGGAACTGTGAAACAGATGCAAAACCAGTCGCGTACATTCTTGATATTCAATTGAGCATAGGTAATTACAGCCATCATATGAAGCTTTGCAGTGTTGAAAACTTCTCACACCCTCAGGCTAGATTTTCAGGGGTGTGCAGTACCGTTTGTTCATTGCAGCAGTTTTGAGCCGTTATTGATAGCTCGCCTTCATTGATTGACCTGTGGCTGTAGAAGAGATATGCAAAACTGGTCACCTTCATTGCTTAGTTTTGAGTGGGTTTAGGTTATTATAGCCATCATGTCGAGCTTTGCATTGTCGAAAATTTATCACAGCTGCAGGCTGGATTTTCAGAGGCGTGCAGCATCATTAGTTCACTGCACTAATTCGAGTCGCTCTTGATTCTCGCTTTCGTTGATTGACATATAGCTATGCAATAGATACACAAAACTAGTCACCTTCATTGCTTAGTTTCGAGTAGATTTAGGTTGTTGTAGCCATCAACCTGAGTTTTCCAACATTCAGAACTATATATATCCTCATGCTGGTTTAAGCATCGTCACAAACCCCCTTTCACACCCTACACGCTGGGTGGAGATGGAAGTTGGTCGACAAGCGTGGTGCGGTGGCGCGGAAAACACACTTCCTGAGTAATTTCCGGGGAATATGGCAGATGAATGGACACGCCCACTAGTTGGAATGTGGCGGAGTGTATTTGTGCAAGAAATTGCTTAGCTTGAATTTTATTCAGAGTTTAAAACTAATGCTGCTGCTGAGAGTCGTGGTGGTGGAAGAGGCGTTGGGGCTTGCGGGTGGGAGGCTTGTTTGTGCATTAAATGTTTGACGAGCATGATGAGTTGAAATGAACTTGTTCCTTCTACTGGGGGTAAATTGAACATGAATCACAGCCACTAAGTCACTTATTAGAGCAAAGTGAGAAAACAAATTGATGGCCTTTCAAGATATCGTTGTTGTTGTTGGTTCCTTCCTTTTCCTAAGGGACCTCCAACCACGAATCATTCACAGCCTTGGACCCTGATTATGAGCAAGGAACGAACTAACCGCACGCTTTCCCCCAGAAACTCAATCCAAGCAGATCATCACCACATCAACACAAGTCCATCCTGTCCCATCTTCCTTACCATGTAAACATGGAAATTGAATTTCCGCTTGCAAACTCCCATCCAATCGCTCTCACAGGGATTTCAACAGTCATGCATACCTCCGATCCCTGACCAAACTACCCCGGATTCTGCTCCACACAGCAGGCATTCACCGTACCGCCAAGAACGTCGGAGTGCCCCAGATATCCCCAGCTTTTGTTGAATTTCCGACGGCCTGGGGAGGGGACTTTGGATCTCCACTACAGCTGCCGCTCTCCCCTGCGTGCATGTATGTAGAGACAGGTCCGACGCCGATGAGGGGGTCTTGTCAATACCCGGGACTTGGGATCCTCGTAGCTAATTATGATATCGTATAAGAAGTTTTGAGATCCGCTTTGGTTCGGGATGCAGATGATCGACGTGTCACTGTGCAAGGGAGCCATTTGAACTACTTCTACATCTCCATATATCGCACCTTTACGCTGCCCTTTCACTTATTCCGACCATTTGCCTTGCCCCCGATTCGACCGTATAGAGTAGGCTCCACGTCTATCTGAGATGCCTAGCTCAACAAAGTCCAACTCACTTAACATGATGGAAGAGAAAGAGACAACCAAAGCCGTGCAGGTAGAAGACGTGGGAGATTCATCAGCAGCAGCGTATGATCCTGCTGAGATGGAACCTAAAATGAATTGGCAGACTTGCGTTGCTTTTCTTGTAGGTCCTCGTTATCATTCTTCTCATCGAATCACATTGCAAGTTGAAGAATACTGATTGATATGGCATTGTAGGCTATAGCATCCCAGTACAATGCTTACGTCCTGACACTTCTTATCCCTTCCACGACGCTGAGCTACATCAATGCGGATTTGGGCCCGGATCCGAACTATACTTGGATCACCGTATCTTGGGTATGTAGACTTAGCCTAGATGACCACTGTTGAAAACTTTCGTGTTAATGGTTCATGCAGACGCTTTGTGCATCGTTCATCATCTCAATCTCTGGTCGTCTCTCGGGTTTGTTTCATCCATTTCACTTCCGTTGATAATACTTTACTAATGGATATATCAGATATCTTTGGAAGACGATATTTTATGATCTGCGGTGCATGCATTAGTTTCGTTGGGACCATTGTTGGGGCTACCGGTAAAAGCATCAACCAGATGATCGCTTCTGGTGTCCTTTTCGGTGTTGGCTCTGGCTTTCAGGAAATGGGATATGCATGTTGTCAGGAGATTGTGCCGAATAAGTATCGTATGTGGGCTATTGGTGAGTACGACTCTATGTATATCTGCTGTGGATGAGTTGCTGACTCTTGACAAAGGTATCTTTGATTTCTTGGGTGTGATATCCCAGCTTGGGCCGCTCGTTGCGTATTCCTTCATTGCAAAGACGGCCATTGGATGGCGGGGGGCTTATTGGTATAGTAAGTCTTACAATATCAGTGCATATGTCAAAATGCGCTGATTACATTTTAGTGTGTGGCTTCCACGGCTTCTTCGCCATCGTTCTCATCTTTACCTACTACCCACCGACGTTTCATACCAAACATAAGAATGACGGAAAGACCAAGCTCCAACTCATCAAGGAGATCGACTATGTCGGCTTCTTTCTCTTCATGGCAGGCTGCGTTCTCTTCTTACTTGGTGTCAACTACGGAGGCCGTCAATACCCCTGGTCTTCTGCACATGTCATAGCTCCCATGGTCGTTGGAGTCTTGTGTCTTGTAGGGTTGGGATTCTGGGAGGTATATGCAGATCTCCCGCAACCAATTATGCCGCCTAGATTATTCAGAAGGTGGAGAGAGGTTACGATGATTTACGTCATTTGCTTTGTAGGAGGCATGTTATACTGTGAGTATCTGATCGTTCACTGACGTCTCGTAATACTAACCGAGCCCAGATTCGATGAACGTAATCTGGCCCCGCCAGTCCCAGCTATTCTTCACTGGCCCCGACCCCATAGTCCGCGGCCTGTACGCCGAATTGATTCCAGTCGGATCTGTGTCTGCAGGTCTTATACTTGCCTTTGTATGCTCTCGGATCGGTCACGAACGCTGGCAACTCGTATTCCTCATGTCCGTCGAAACCGCGCTGATTGGATCTCTCTCTAGTTTGGGTCTAGGCGAGAGTGACCGGATCCAAGCAATGTGCACAATCGTGTTTCTTAGCATCAGTGTCAGTCTTCCGCAGCTCATGAGTTTTGCAATGATTAGTCTGGGACTGGGGGATGAATACAAGGATGATATGTGAGTTTCCTATACTCCTTCTCTAGATTCCGAATTTAACATGACTGTAGCGGCTGCGCTGTTGGTCTTGCAGGAACCTTCCGCCTCATGGGTGGTTCCATCGCTACAGCCATCTATACCGCCATTCTAAATAATACCTTTGGAGAACATCTTCCAGGCGAAGTGAACCGCGCAGCGCCCGGTTTCTCGAATATGTCCGCTCTCCTCAAAGCAGCTGCCTTGAATACCGCCGCCGCATACGAAGCCGTTCCAGGTATCACTGCCGAAGTCACTGCCGCCGCGCAATTGGCTGTTAAACATGCATATGTGCACGCATACCGGACTACATATTTGAGCGCACTAGGATTCGGTGGTGCTGCAATCATCGCGGCACTATTCACAAAGAGCACGGATAAGAACATGAAGAATAATAAGAGGATAGTCAGGTTGGAGAATGAAAAAGATAAGAGCGAGGAGGAGTTGACTGCCGGAAAGGCGTAGAATGTATAGGCTGGAATCACTTTGATGTACTGCAGATTCGAGCTGCTGGGCTTGCATTACCTCCCAAGTAGACAAAGCATCACAGTATCTGGTGTTGATAATCGCGTTAGTATCCGTTATCCTCAAAACCCGTTTTCGTGGACCTGAGTTAGCTTGCCAACATTCATCTGTCCAAACTGATTGACGAACCCCGCAAGCCAGCCCAGCTTGCGTTAAACCTTGTGCTGTCTCAACGCTTCGGTTGGCAAAGGACCTGTCCGTGTTCCGCGAGCGTAGTTTTTCAAACGTCTCTGGCTGGTTTTCGATGGATTGTCATGCGTTGACCCGCGGTTCTGCGGCTCTGCACAAGCTGTAAGCACTGATCTTGCAAGGCAAGGACATCGTTGTTTCACCACAAATGCAAAAACGCCTGCCTGTTTCCTGTCAAACGTCCTATATCGCAACAAGTTGTTTTCAAAAGTCATGCGCACTCGATTGAAACGTATTTGGGTACTCTCTTAGATTTGAGGTATCAATTTCCGCACCGCCCTAGGTAGAGTAATTCAAGTCACGGCAGCGTACATTCAAGGTTCATATCCTTGTTTCGATTCCCGTCTCATAAGCGTTTACATGAGCTGTGACTGGATCGAGTTTCGGTGGTCCCGAACGAAATTTGTTTGTATTTTTGTGTTTGCTTGCTAAGTGGGTCAATATGGCTTAGCTCTCGGTGTGCTGGTTTGCTCTTGCTATGTCATTACACCTTAATTGTTGTCTAATTGAGAGGAGACAGGGCTGGGATATTGTCTATTTAACTGCTGATGTTCGTCGAGTGGAAGTTACTGTCCTACATCCCAACTCCACTCCTCAACCCTTTGGAAAAACCTCCAAGGAAATTTCAGTGCCCACTTTCACAACATCCTCGCGCGCTTACCCCAGTAATCGTCATACGAAACCCCAAGCCAACATGCAGACTGTGAGTACCAACCCTGAGGCTGATTTGCACACTGTAAATACTAACCCTGATACCAATACGCAGTCTACAAATACCAACCCTGATACCAATATGCAGGCTACGAACACCCACCCTGAGGCCCATATGCAGGCTACGGACACCCACCCTGAAGCCCATATGCAGGCTACGGACACCCACCCTGAAGCCCATATGCAGGCTACGAACACCCACCCTGAAGCCCATATGCAGGCTACGAACACCCACCCGGAGGCCCATATGCAGATTGTGGGTACCAACCCTAAGGCTGATATGCAGACTATATAAAAACTGACACTGGTCCCAATATGCAGGTTACGAATACAAACCCTGATACCAACATGCAGGCCACGGATGCCAACGTCGAGGCCAATATGCAGATCACGAACATCAACCCCAAGGCGCCGCCTGCCAATAAGCCCCCATCTGATAGCACGTCGACTGCCGCACCATTCTCGCCTGATCAGAGCCACTATGTAGTTTCCGATATCCAATTCGAAGCTTCAGGCCCTCCCAAGACCTTGACTCGCGCCTTATTTCTTAGGAAGTACAAGTCCACAAGCGGCACCTGCTTCTATCTCCACAATGGAGTTGTCCAAGCCGAAGAATACAGTACTACAAAGAGATCTGCACGCGTCGCATACATACGCGGTTGTGATCATAACCACTTCAGCAACATTGCAAAACAAACCGTTGTCTCCGGAATCTCACCCTATTCTACTATCGAGGAGGCTGGGTATGCTCTCAAAAAGGCCGTGATTGAGGAGTTTCAATCGGTTGGCCTGCCACTGTATCAGTTGTCGCTGGGAGATGACCCTAGGACCGCGTGATCTGTCCTAGATTGGCTGCGTGGATCGAAGAAATCTGCAAGGTCTATCGTTGAATGAGCTCCGGGACGGAAGTGTCATGTTTCAAGATTGGGGATTTGGTTGGTCTGAAGTTTATAGCGTGAGACTACACCATGGCATAGTGGCAGGAGCATGAAGGAGAACTGAGTCGATCGCATATCTAGCTAGAAAAGAAATACACTTCAATTCACCTTCAGCCTACTTCAACCTACTTCAACCTAGAACTTACAATCTAGACCGATAACGCACTCTATATAGAAATCTGCTTGGGTAACGTAGTATGGCTGTATTGCTTGAGAAAGATACCACTGAAATTCCCAATGTTGAAGTGAACGATCCTCAGCTGCACCTTCATGAAAACGTCCGAACCACTTCCGTGCAGCTGCTATTTCCACCCAAGCAGGCAGCCACGCTAACATTTCCCAGTCAATGATCCAAAGTTCAAATTTCCCGCTCTCTAGATATTCCGAGAGGTTCGAAGGCGAAGGTGGAGGTGGTCTATTGGAGGCCCAAGGCACGAGTATAATATTGTGAGGCCCTAGATCCTTGTGCGTTAGTTTTGGTTCCCCTGCCCCATCCTCAGATCCAAAACTATGCTCAAATGCAGACAACAATAAGTTCTGTTGATGAGTAATGTCATGTGCTGGGTACCCATATATGTTCTCTACGACTCGAAGTTCCGCAGTTTTGAGTAGCTGTTGGATAAACTCTTCGTATGAATAGAAAGGTCCTTGGGGCCCTTCACGTCGATATTCCAACATATAATAGTCGTGGATGAATGGCTGCTCATAAATGCGGCCATAATATTTTGGCTTTGGAGGCGGGATAGCGCGTAGCTGCCGGACCTGTTCTGCGAGTTTCTGGTACACCTGGTTCTTTGCCTTTTGTGTCAGGGGTTGCCATGTCTCTCGTATTTCCTCCAACGGGAACTTGACGCCCTCAATCCATTGCATTATGATATAGTTGTACGTAGGCAACTCCGATCGCTGTACTGGCCTTGCCCCTTCCGTACGAGTAAAGCCCCTAGGATCAGATCCTTGGTGGGAAAATACATGGTATACCTTGGGTACTCTGAATCCTTGTTCTCTAAGGTATATCAGGTTCTCAGCCTCCTGGGGATGATAAGCTTAGTTCAATGCCCATTACATCTTTACTTACCTGTAATATCCTTGGCACGTTAGCGATTTTGACCGCGTAAACGTCATTTCCTTTATGTATCTTATGTACATCAGATCTTCCTATTTTTTCTTCGAGCTCCTCATAATCTATTTGGTTCTCAATCTCTTCCACGGTTGGAAGATCTTCGAGAGAGGTATCTGGGTCCAGATAGGGGAGGGCCAATCTGACACAATCAACTTCCTCGTACTTACTTGAAGGACTAGAGCTATCGATTGCGGAGGGATAGGGGAATGATCTTTTGGCAATTTTTGTTTCTGGTGACTCGAAACCGTGCCCAGCCGCCACCTGATAGCCGATCGTTCGCCGGTCGACGGTTCCAAAGTGCTTCTGAGCAAGATATGACCAAGTTTGCCAGTTTTCCATGCTATAGGAAGAGGAAGTGTTGAATGGCCTATATCGTACAATTGACATAGGGTTGTGATATCACAAATGGAGTACGGTTGTACTGGTTGAAGAAGGAGGTTTGTTAGTTCATTCTTGTTCTATCTACTAAGTAGGGAGAACTGAATATATACTAGGGATATAGGCCTGTGCGTAGGCAGTCACATGAGTAGTGCGCGAGTCGCAGCTCGTAGGTGAATGCTTTCACAGCCTGTAGGTGATCACGTGCGCCGTGCGTACACCATGTACGGACAGAGGAAGGTTATGGAGATCATGGAATAACTTATTGCATTATTGGGGAAGGGAGGAGGCCTTCTTTAAAAAGTGTATGGCATTGAAACAGAATACCCCGGAGAGAACAAAAGTTATCATGATACGCCACATAGCCATGGCGAGGCGACTCGTTGCCACAACATTGGACACTGGGTCTAGGGATAAGGCGTTATTCAAAGGATATGACTTTTCACTGGATTCGAATCAATAGGACCCCAAGTACAAGCACTGCTCAGCAGTGGGGAGGGTACAGAGTCTAGTTTTGACTTGTTTTCTCTTGCAATTACGATTTTATAGCAAAAGCGGCTAGCGCACTCCAATTCCGGTCTTTGCTCATCCATAGAAACGTCTCTCTGCTGTGCACTTCTGTTCATTCCAAAGCAAATACGGCATAATTGTGCATGAACCAGAGGCTGATAATTCAAAATACGCCAAGTGAGGTCCACTGTGTCTATTTAGCCTGTACCCGGCCCGCGCGCAAGAACGTCACCAAACCATCCGTGATCTCCGCACTTCGAGCGGGGGAATTCTGAAGCATTCTAACCTCTTTCCGCGTCACCTGCCAATCCTAGGACCATCATCAAGTTTGCGTAAGCTCTAGCTTGCCACTACGGGAGAATTGATGTCTATGATACTCACGGTCGGCTTTGCAAGTTGGCGATCATGACTTATCCTTGGAGTAGTATCGGTAGATTAAATACCCGCAACCGGCGATCAGGAACAACTTCGTATAAGATTTAATGTCCCTCAACCACATGCCTGCGGGGGTGCTTTGAATATTTGTCGATTCTTTTGCTTCCAGTAACCACCATGGTGGTGTTGCGGACACTCCTGGCCTTGGGCGCAATCCTGCCAACAGTCCTATGCGAATATAACATTGAAATCAGAAAGACTAATGGTCTTGTGATTACAGATGGAAATCAAATTGTTGTGGAGAATTCGGCCATCCTTGCGGGATCACAAAACACGACCGCCAACGCAATAAACGGGACTACAGGTCTTTCCTACAGCTTCGTAACGCCCACGATTGCCAAAGTAGAGCTTAACACCTCGAACGCATTTCATGGCGCGCGTTTTTCCGCAGAACCCTCCTCGCATTTCTTCGGCGTCTGGGAATATCCATTCAATAACCAAGTAACGAATCGCAACGTTTCTTTCGACTTTAAAGGCGTTGGCAACAATGTCGGAATAAACTGGGTCAATGCTCGCGCCCCATTCTTCATTACTTCTGCAGGTTATGGCGTATACACAGATACATTGCAGCTGGGGTCTTATGATTTCAAGACGCCAGGGCAAGCGCAGTTCATCTTCAATGGCAGCAGTCTGGTGTACTATATCATCTTGCCATCGGAAAAACATGATTTCAAGAGTATAATTGAACAATACACGAAATTGTCTGCGCGATCGGAGATGCCCCCAACATCTGGTTTGGGGCCTACATTCTGGTCAGATGACTTTACTCTGGACTTTCATGGATCTGTGACAAATGGACAAGAGAATGTTTATGATGTTTTCAATCATCTGTACACAGAGCAGATACGTGCAACATCTACATTCCTGGACAGACCTTTTGGCACGGGCAATCGGTCATGGGGCAATTTTGACTTTGACCCCAAGTTCTTCCCTGACCCAAAGGGCTTCATCGCTAATCTGAGCGACTGGGGTATCGACCTTGGAGTGTGGATAGCAAATCGTGCACAATTAGGAACAGAGCTTTACAATGAGTCTCTCGCCAACGGATGGCAATTCGCCTTAACGGAAACGCCCCTTGGAGCGCTAGGTTCCGCTCTCAATCTCTCAATTCCAGAAGCATATAATTACTTTGAGAAACGGCTCGAAGAAGCATTTCCCGCAGTAGGAGTAACGGGCTACAAAATTGACCGCGGAGAAGAAGGTGAAATGCCGGATTACGAGCAGAATGTCCAAATGGGCCACTTCATCGACCTTGCATACACCACCATGGAAAAGAAATGGGGCGCCTCCAACTTTTACAATTTTGCCCGCTCCGCCGTGGATCGTAGTCGTGCAAAGACCCACGTCTGGAATGGTGACAGCCACGCCAACTTTACAGGCCTCTCATACAGCGTAGCATCTGGGATTCGCTCGGGACTCATCGCCTTTGGTATCTGGGGTAGTGATACCGGGGGGTACACTCGCGAGGGGGAATTAACTCCTTCTGAAGAAGTATGGGCTCGTTGGATGTGGTTCTCAGCCTTTAGTCCCGTCTACGAACTCATGCTCGGAACAAACCATACCCCATGGTATGAACCATACAACCAATCGACCGTCGACATACTCAAGAAGACTGCAAACCTACACGCAGATCTAACACCTTACATCAAAAGCTACGCGTACACGACCACCAAGACAGGGCTTCCCATCATCCGCGCTTTATTCCTCGAAGCACCCTCAGACCCCAATACTTGGGAAAGCAAAGACTCGTATTTCTTCGGCGAGCAGTTCCTAGTTGCGCCCATTGTGTCCGCAGGTGGGACCCGCAGTGTCTATTTCCCTGTCGGCCCATCGAAGAAATACCTTGAATACTTCAACAAGACCACAGTCCACGATGCAGGCACCACAACAAACGTATCCCTAGGTCTGGACTCCATTCCCGCGTACGTGACCCAAGGTGCCATCATCCCACGCGGCGACATTTTCCAGGGTAATGCAAAATGGATCGAGGATTGGCAGCCATTCTTATACATTGAACTTTTCCCTTCGTTTGATGTGCCAGAGTCTACTTTTACGTATTTCCCTGGTGAGGGGGCGAAGGGGGATCCAGTCCAGATCAAGCTTACAACTAATAAGGAAGAGAAGAGTGTCAAGGTTGAATATGGTGATTTGACGACTGAAGCAGCGGTGATCTGGAATCTGAAGGACAGGAGGCGTGAGGTTAATTTGAATCGAGGGGGAGGGTTTACGGGGTTGAAGGATGTTGAATTGTTGTTTTGATGCGTTAAGTCTGAATATCTATTAATTAACCTTGGAGTAATCCATTACCTTGAGATTGGTCATTGGGTGCGAACGTGGGATGATGGGTCCGATGAACATATTTATGGTAGCCGCAACGTAATTTTGTTCCCACGACTCTGTCTACAAACCGATCACTAGAAGAGCCCACTGCAGCTTCTGATAATAATAAGCGTTCATGAATAGCCTTCAAATTTTGGCCCCGGATTCGAAATCACAAACAAAAAAAAAATAAAATAAAAAACATACAACAGGTGGGTATTCGCTCGTGGTCACCCACCGAACTACTAATCCCCCGGTATCAGGCTTAATGTCAGCGGAGCGGACGGGACGCAATGCTCTACTGATCCTATGGTCCTATGTACTAGAATTGTACAACACGCCAGTATAAATAAGCGTGGAATGAATCGTGCAAAGTTGCAAGAGCTAGTAGTCTCTGTTTTCGCGTGCGATCAATTCTCGAATAAATTCGCACATAGCAACGAGACTGAAATTCCACGCGACAGATCATTTGATTCCAAACTTAAAATCTGTATGTAAGGATGATACCATTCCATTTAATTCTCTATGTGAACCGTCCAGTTTCGATGGCACTCCCAACCAGAGATCCACCTTTGATTACATTCGTGGTGCATATCACGATTCTACTGCCCCTACCTTCACCACCTGTTTGCTTCAATTTACCACCAATAAATCTTAAAGCTGCAATCTCTGCCCTGGTCACACCGCCGAGGAAGAACACGACCACTGTCTTGCTTGCGTCGGCGTGACTTCCATTTAGCAAGCTTCTTGCTTTGATAGCCTTTTCCTCTCCCGTCTGAGTTTCGTCAAAGGTAGCACCTCGAACGTACTTGCTTGCATCATCGAAGATGCGAAGGCCTTGCGCCAAGGGATTTGCCTGAGCTGAAGCGCCGGGGTGGGAAGAAGGCTTGATCAGGTTCGCGAGGGTTTGTTTTTGAATGACCGACTGGACGATGCGAACGGATAGAGGAGCATAACCAGAGAAGGCATAGGATATGTCATTTGGATCGGCTTCATTGACTTCATCATCCCATAACCGCAAACTCTTCCGTAGGGGGGTGTAATTTGTGACAGAACCAGGTCGAACAGGTGAAGCCCCGATACCTATACCGCCTCTTGGGGCTAATAACCCCATCTTCTCGAGTGAAGAAAGCGTCAGTATATGTTGGGGGCCATACGCCTGGATGACAGCACGTTTGAAATTCTCAAGATCTTTCTGTCGCATGCCCGCATTGGTAGTACTTTCCAGGCAAAGGAGACGAAGAATAGTAGATAGAGAAACATCTCGATTGATGAGCTCCGTAATGGTTTCATGCTGGGTTGTTGGATCTGCGCCAGACATGACGTTCTGCTGGACCTCTAGAGAACGTGTGAAGACGTCTGTGCGAGTAAACTTGATTATTTCTTCTGCCAATGATGTGTGCAATTTCAAGCTGGCTTGTTCCGCCTGATAACCCGGTAGTTTTGCGACAAACTCTCTGAGCTCGGCTGTGGATTTTGCGGCCAACTGGTTTCGCTCCGTACTGCTTTGAAGTCGACGAGCAGCAGTATTAAGGAGATTACCAACAATCGCAAAATTCGCGTCACCAAGAGTGGAATAGAGGGTATCTTTTGAATCAATCATGACCTTCCGTTTCATACTCGACGAAGCTGATCCAGTTTGGCCGGGCTGTTGTGCAGCACCTCCTACGACCGAAGCATCAACCTCGGCCTGATTAGCTGATATACCAAAGACTTCATCGATGAGTCCTTCATAAGTCAACTGAGTAAGCAGTACAGTCGGGAAATCCACTTCTCGATCGATGATGATGAGACTGTCAATATTCGAACTGGGTGCAAGTCCAAGAGAAGATGGGGCATCAATAGTATTACTTTCGCCGGCAGCAACTTCAGTCCGCATACGTAGCAAAAGGTCAGCAAGGCGTTTTGCATTGTCACCTTTTCCTATGATACGAGGGAAAAGGCCGTGTTTCTGTTGTTGCAACATCAAAGCCTTTGCTGCTAGGTAAATAGATGTGGGATCTTTGCGCTACCATTTTGATCAGATTACAGAAACGATGTTCGAAGAAGTGTGCTTACAAGATACAGATCCTCAACAGCACTCTCTAACTCAAGTGACAATATGTCATCCGCGAGTGGAACAAAATATAGCGGCCATTCGCTAACACTGGCTTCGCCTAGCACACCAGCCTCTTCAAGCAATTGATCCGAGACCGCTGTTCGTCGAGGAACCCAAAAGATGGAGAAATCATGCTCAATTTGGCTCTCCCGACGTATTCGTTTGATTTGCTCTAGGGAACATGTTAGCACCTACTGATAGAATCGCTCCATATGGGAATATAAGTGGAAATCCATAAGAAATGCTCGGTAAATATGCTCAATGTGGGGCTCAAGACTGGCGAAACAAAGTGAGAGCTTTTTGCTTAACCTCTTTATGAACCCGGAAATAATAATGACAGGTGCGAGCGAGTTGCTTTGAACTTACCTGCGACGGTATACACCGTCTTGACCTTATCGCCTCTGACTAAAAAGACGACGTTTCGTTGCGAAGAGTCGACATTGTCATTCTCTAAGAAGAATGGCTTATCGACGCCATATTCTTGCAGGGTCGAGAATTTGACTAGCAAATTCAACGGGCCCGCGAGCGCCTTCTCTAGAACGAGATTCTTCTTCCCTCGTATCTAAAACTTTCATCAGTATGAGCAACGTCAAGCTACGACGATATTACCTTACTCCTTCAAGAAGGGCAAGTAGATCCCGCCGCGCTTTCTCGGAGATATCCGAGGCACTGAGAGGGGTGATGGGAGCCATGACCTTGGAGCGCTCAAATCATGTGACGGTTGCTGAGAATGCGCAGTTGCATCATGGTATGAATGAGGAGATGAATTAATCTTGGTTGATGATTGGGTTGATGTCCGCAGATGCCTTGAATTTGGATCGAATAGGGTGTGGAACGTGCAGCTTAGTCATTCGAGGCTGCATAGTCGGGATCAACCACGGAAGCCAAGCTGTCATTGGTGAAGCAATTTCACATCGTGTATTAAGATTAAACATCAATTATTGGCATTCCATGTCCGAGATATATTCATCTATGTACTGGCCCAGGGTATAACAAAAAAGGTCTGCTCGAACTGAAAAGTCAAGATCCGAAGCGTGGCATTACTCATATCATACAAGACTTCATGAGATTTACTAAGTAGCACCTAAAGCTCTCAATGCAATTCTCAACTCCTTCACCGCGGTTGGCACATCTTCAAAGTTGAGTGCGGAGATTGCCCATTTGGCATGTTTTTGTGCCTCGGTCATTGAGGCGTCATCAGTGTTGAAAGGTCCATTGTGGGAAACTTGAGGCACTGCTGCCGCCGGCTGAGCAAAAGGTTGCAATGCTGGCTGTTGCTGAGGTAGCTGAGGTGGTTGCGGGGAATATTGATAGTTCTGCTGGAGAGGAACAGGATTGGGTTGCAAACCTGGATGTTGCTGCTGAGGGATGGGAGGTTGAGATGGCGACGAATATCCAGGTTGCGGCTGAAACATCTGCGGAGGTTGCGGGGGTGGTTGCGCTACCGATGGAGGTGACATCTGATTCTGATAAAAGCTTTGTGGGTCGGGCGCTGAAGCTACTGGGTTTGGTACTTGTGGAGGCTCGGGTGCAGATGAAGGTGAAAATGGGCTAGTCATAGGTTCATCCTCGACCGAAGGGGCAGTAGGTAATCCTGGAGCCGCGATTTCCGCTGTGAAAGTAGGGACATCTACTCGAGGGAAATATCCGCCCCCTACCGATTCTACAGAACCTTGACGAGATTTGTCCGGTTGAGATATTGGGGAGACATCTTGATGTGTAGGAAAGGTTGAAGAAGCGGCTTGCGGAAATCCGGTCGGTGCCGAAGGGATATGTGGCGGGGAAGCTGCTGTTGGAGCTGGAAAGGTTGGCGACGGTTGTGCGGATGTGTTTGGAGCTGATTCGACATAAGGTTGATATGGATTCTGATTCTGTGGCTGTGGTGTGCTCTGGTTGATCCTTTGAACATCTGGGTCATTGGGATCCAGGGTCGATGTGGGAGGCGGTGGCGGGCTTTCCTGCTTGGGATTGGATAGGTTGGGATCTTCGTTTGCTTTCAAGGCTTTGACAATGCGCAGAGCATGGTATTTGGCGTACATGAGCTTGGACTTGATCTCCGGCTCCGGGTCCTTCTTCCAGATCTCGAGTAACTCGAAAAATGTGGATGCAGCAAGCAGAGTGTCGGCGGTGTTTTGTGTGACTTTGTTCTCCCTGATATCTCTATCCCCCCTTGCAAAAGTCTGCAGTGCGAATTGTTCACAATATGCATAGGCAGCGACCTCGTCCAAAACAGCATCCTCAGTAGAATGCGCGGCCTTTGTGCGTTCGAGCGATTCCATCATGTTGGTGGTATACAAGGTCGACTCGGCATCGGCGTTATGAAGGCCCATTTGTAAGATTTTCTGTATCATGTGGAATCTCACTTTTACTTGTTAGCTATACTCTTGAAGGGGAACACAGGGGACATACACCAGTAGCTTATGATCGGCTTGTGTTGGTCCAGCTGTTGTGCCCGTTTGGCGAATTGCTGGAGCCTCGCCTCCTTGAGACCGGCGGGTATATTTGTCGACATGGCGTGGTTAGTGGAATGGTAGAATGCAGGTTGTGGGGTGTATAAGAAGCTCCAACATATAGACGAACTATACTGTGTAGGCTGCCGGCTGGGCTGGCTGGCGGGGGATGATGTAGCACGTCGAGTCGAGCTCAAGGTCGGAACGGACTTGGCAATGCCGACACCCCTGCACCTCGTTCTTACGGTTCTTACGGTTCTTAACCCCTGTTCCTGCTGAACCCCGCGTGGCGTCTGCGCGCTAAAAGCTACATATGCGGCAACCAGCTTCAAGTAAAGGCCAACCTGGCTTTTGTCACAGAACATGATGTGAGCCTCCTACTTAATCACCCCGAGACTTTGACGACCTCCTTCTCTCCGAACCCCCTCCTTCATCACTCACAACCCTCAACCCCTTCACAATGGTGCGAACAACGCCCTTGTTGGCCGCTGCGGCCTCCATGATGCTTCACGTCCACGCGGATAGCTTGTACTCCAAGAACTCTGCTGTCGTTCAGGTCAGTGGTTTGGATTACGACAGAGTCATTGCCAAATCAAATTACACTTCGGTAAGTATCGACCTTCAATGCTCACAGTTTTAGCTAATATAGGATTTAGATTGTCGAGTAAGCTTCACCTTCCATCTTTCGATCCTCAATCCTCGATCCTCGATCCTTCCACCTTATACCTCTAGAAGCTCTTCTAACTCCACTTAGGTTCTACGCGCCATGGTGCGGCCACTGCAAGAATCTAAAACCCGCATACGAAAAGGCAGCCAAATCTCTTGCCGGAATCGCAAAGGTTGCTGCGGTGAACTGCGACGATGAGATGAACAAGCCGTTCTGTGGCAAGATGGGTGTACAAGGTTTCCCAACTTTGAAGATTGTGCGCCCAGGGAAGAAGCCAGGTAAACCCACTGTCGAAGATTACCAAGGTGCTCGAGCAGCAAAGGCAATCGTTGATGCAGTAAAGGATAAAATTCCAAATACTGTGAAGAGAGTAACGGATAAGAACCTTGAAGAATGGTTGCAGGATCAGCCTGAGACTCCAAAAGCCATTCTCTTCAGTGACAAGGGCGCGATCAGCGCAACCTTGCGGACCCTCGCAATTGACTTTGCGGGGTTGATCAATGTAGCACAGATACGGAGCAAAGAAGCCGAGTCCGTAGAAAAGTATGGCATAGAGGAATTTCCTACATTGATTCTTCTTCCAGGGGGTGATAAAGAGCCCATCAAATACGATGGTGAAGTTAAAAAGGAGGCTATGGTGGAATTCCTCTCGCAAGTGGCCACACCGAATCCAGACTGTCCTCCACCCAAATCGAAGAAGCCCAAGCAAAGAGATGAGAAGAAAGAATCCAAGTCATCTTCAAAATTTGCCAAGGCATCGGCGTCCCATAAGTCTTCAGAGGCTTCGTCAGCTGCCGCATCTGCCCAATCGGAAACCGTGGAAGAGCCGATTGCCCCTACAGAGTCTCCGGATCCAAATGACAAGGGTGAAGATGCTACCGAGCCAATCGTCATTCCAGTGGAGAAGCCAACTATTCCGGTCTTCACAGAATCGGCAGAATTGGAGGCTTCATGTTTGAATGACAAGAGCAAGAACTGCATTCTGGCTATTCTTCCAAAGGATGAATCTTCTGAGGCAGCTGCGACCGCATTGTCTTCTCTAGCTTCTATTCACAAGAAGCATGATGCTAGGAACGGCCATCTCTTCCCATTCGTCGGTGTCTCAGCATCCAATCCATTGGCATCATCCCTTCTAGCCGAATTGAAACTGGGAAGCGATGAAGAAGTTCACCTCATTGCTACAAACGCTAAGCGGGGATGGTGGAAAAAGTACTCGGCAGCCACTTTCGGCTCTGTAGAAGTAGAGCAATGGGTCGATGCAATTCGAATGGGAGAGGGCAAGAAAGAGAAGCTTCCAGATGTACTTGTTGTAGAACAGAAGGCCGAGGAGCCACAAGAGGAGAAGCCAACTGAACAAGAACCAATCAAGATCGAAGTTGAGGAAATTCTTGAGGAAGAACCCCAAGAACCGGAGACGCATCACGAACACGGAGAGCTTTGATGCACCGCAAGAAAGGCAGTCTACAAACCCTACAATCTCACGTAGTGTTCTAAATAGTGTACGATACAATACAGAATTTCATAACGAATAGCTGAGTGCCTTCCTGTACGCGGGCTTCCCTCAAGCGCCACCATTGAAACAGCCAGATCTTTCGTTGACAGCCACTGGACTCGTTCATCCAATTAATTTCAATGCCTAGAGACTCGTCGCTCAAAACCTCTACGGGCGTTAATCGTTGTCTTGCCGAGAAAATGCTGTGCCACATACCTGCAGACACACCAAACACCTTACGCTTGGGGCGCATTTGATATCACATGCATAGACGCCCTCGACACTGCTTGCACTCACTAATGCACCAATGAAGATTATGATTGTTTCGCCGAACAAGTTCAGTTCTTGTTTTCCACGCACGGGTTTAAGTTGACGTTAGAGGTACCGCTCAGTTGGAGTCGCCGCATTGCGGTGATTAAGCCTAACTGCATGTATCTCTTTCCTAAACAAGACACAGTGTGATAGGCAGCCTCAAAAGTTCGCCCTCGGTGTCTCCGTACCCTTAGCTACTTTGACTCCTTGCGCGCTTCCCACACAGTCGTTTAATTATATGTCCGACCAAGCGCCTACAATCGTTCGAGTTTTGACCGCATGTGGGTCGAAACCGGACCCCAAAGGGTTATCCTAAGCGCGTAGGCCTCGTGCATGCCGGCAACAACTGCAAACTTCTCTTTCAAGCAAGCAGGTATACACGGCCATGAGCTGTTAGGATTCCTGCCACTCAATTTCGTTGGCTATGAGCTTCGCTCGCACTCACGACATACTCTAGTCTAGTTTCAAAGGTACCTGAGAGATTGTCTCAAGCTTTCCAGGTATACTATATGTTGGCCCAATTGGGTTGCTCCCGCCTCACGCTCAAAAATCTAAGCCACAAGGTTGGGGACTTTTAAGAGGCAGACATACTCCAAGTTGTAATGTTTACTCTCTACATCTTAGCAACACCCATCTAGCCATAAATATATCAATTTTTACAGATTCATTCATTCATATAGATCTAACTACTTTTAAACCCATCCGTTATGGCACAACATACAGAAGCTGCTTCATTGGAGGAATTTCAGTCAAAGGCACATGTTGAACTACTTGATGCAGTTGAACACCTCCACAAGCAGGGCCTGAGTAATCATGGAATCAAATTTCCGCGACTGATTGTTTGTGGAGATCAATCATCCGGAAAGAGTTCGGTTCTCGAAGGTCTCACTCGACTGCGCTTTCCGACCAAAGACGGCCTTTGCACCACCTTCCCCACGGAGCTCGTTCTCCGAAAAGGATCAACTGTCGAAATCACCTGCATCATTAATCCGGGCGAAAAAAGGACGCAACCTCAAAAACGCGAACTCGCGAAGTTCAAACGATCGTTTTCCTCTCGTGATGAATTCTCTTTTCCTTCACTCGTGGACGAGGCGAGAGAGCGTATGGCTTTGGGTACAACTGCTTCCCCTACTACGTTCTTCGATGACAAGTTGAACATCAGCTATATGGGCCCGGACTTACCCTCCCTAACTATTGTGGATCTTCCAGGCTTGATCCAGTCCCAGATAGAACCAGGGAGGGAGGATGCGACCAGCAGAGTCCTTGAATTAGTCGATGGATACATGCGAAACGAACGGGCAATTGTTCTGGCAGTTGTCTCTGCACGAAATGATCTCGAGAACCAGAAGATATTCGACAGCGTCACCAAAGCCGATCCAAATGGCGCCCGAACTCTTGGTATCATCACTAAGCCCGACACTTTAGATGTGGGTTCGGAGAGTGAGTCAAGAATTGTCAAATTGGCCAAGAATCAGATTACAACCCTCTCACACGGATGGCATGTTGTCAAGAATCGGGGCTTCAGTACAAAAGATCAGTCTGATGCAGAGCGCGATGAGTCAGAGGAGCGGTTCTTCTCACAAGGAGTATGGGCAACCATTCCTCGTGCAGATGTTGGTATACATACATTGAGGAACAAGCTCTCATCTATGCTTCTGCGACACATCCGCCAAGAACTACCCTCTCTGATAACGAATATTCAAGATGCTATAACCTCGACCGAATCAAGTCTCAAATTATTGGGTGAGGCGCGAGAGACCGAGAAACAGTTGCGGAGCTATCTCATAGACCGATCCTGTGAATTTCAAACACTGACGGATAATGCCCTCAAAGGTGACTATAGAGATCCATTCTTCGCCGCTTCGTCATCGGCAACTCAGATGCCATCACGGCTTCGGACCGAAATACAGAATCTGAACATCGCCTTCGCCAATATGATGTACCGCAAAGGCCACACCTGGGAGATCGTTGATGATCAAAGCACGTTCCAGGGAGTTGAAGTTCTCTCTTCACCTGCGGTAGATGCATACGACGCTAGATTCGACGAACCCGAGAGTCTCAGCCGTGAAGAATTCTTGGAAGAGGAAATTGAACCGCGGGTTCAAAGAAGCCGTGCATCAGGCCTCCTGACACTTGTCAACCCAACCGTCATTGCAGAGATATTCCGCGAACAATCCGAAAAGTGGAGAGAAATCGCCATGTGGCACATAGCCCGAGCCTCCAACGCTGTAGAATCATACATTAAATTGAGCTTAGAGTCGAAAATGGACAAACGCACATGCTCAAGGTTATGGCTTGAACACATCTCGCCTGTGTTGATCGAGAGGCAAGAAAGCCTGGCGGAGAAGTTGGAAGAAGTACTCACGCCGTACATCGGGCAAGAATTGATTACTTATGATCCAACATTCATCACCGACTCGGAAGAGAGGCGGGCATGGAAATTCCTTCACGGCTCACCGCAACAGACCAACGGCGCCAGGATAGAGCCAGGAAGCAGGAAGACTACGGGGCACCATCTTCTGACAGAGTCCGCTGGCAAATTTACGCATTCCGATATTTTGCTCTTCATGCAGATGTTCTACAAGGTTCGTATATAGATCGATCATCGGAGAGTAAGAACTCACCTCATTACAGAAATCGATCTCAGTATTCATCAGCAATGTTACTGTCCTCGCAGTCGAAAATTGCCTCGTCTCTGGCCTCGCATCAATCTTCTCACCCGCGCTAGTCAATAGCATGGATGAAGAGAAGCTGAAGGCGATAGCTTCCGAGCCCGAGGATGTTCGTAATCAGAGGGTGTCACTGAAGCAAAAGCTGGAAGACTTGAAACGTGGCAGGCGGGTTCTTCAAATTCAGGCCTGCGAAGCTCAAATTGGTACATTTCATCACAAGACCAAGGTATTCAAAGCTGACGAAACATGTGAAAGCCCTACCACCTGAAGTGCCATCGACCCCAAATAAATCAAGCCTAACTCCAAGACAACAACGACGCCCACGTACACCTCGAACCACAACTCCTAGGAAGAGCCGAATAGACAGCCCACAGGCAGACGACTGTTAGTTTCCATTTTCCTTAGACATCGAGAAAGCGAAACCCTAACTCAGCCGCGCAAAGTAGTGCAGCGATTGCCTCCTGCCTTACGTCCGATTCCATCCCCCTCGACTCCCGCCCAGACAACACGCGGCTCCCACATGACGCCCCAAGAACACTACGCAAACATGACTACAGATATCATGAAGCCGCCCAAGATGCAGTGGCCGTTGTTTCAGCCGGTCAAGGTTCTTCAACATTCTCCCCTCCATAATCCAGATGGACAAGAAGAGGATACCTTTTCAGAAAATAGTTTTTGGTGGCGCGCCTAGATTATAGATCTTTAGCTTTTTTTTCTTCTAAACATTCAATAGTCGTAGTATACATAGTATTAAGGCGTAGTAGAGAGAATTAAGTAAAAGTAAGATTACGTGACCTATGAATTATAAAGTGAGCGACTGTATCAAAAAGGTATTTCTACCCCTATATCTAGGGGAGTCTCTAGTATACGTGTAATATGGATTAGATCTTTCCCTTGTTACGTCCAGTCTCCAACACTGTCTCTCCAACACTGTCTGTAAGACTAACAGAACATTATGATAATCG
This sequence comes from Nigrograna mackinnonii, assembly GCA_001007845.1. Taxonomy (NCBI): domain Eukaryota; kingdom Fungi; phylum Ascomycota; class Dothideomycetes; order Pleosporales; family Nigrogranaceae; genus Nigrograna; species Nigrograna mackinnonii. Next base: position 60,719 of record JGVQ01000123.1, read on the forward strand.
CTACGAGGCCGGATAATAGATCCGATATTAGTATGGCACTTTGTTCTGAATAGCACGGGAGAGAGGGTTGAACATGCAGACGTAGATTGACTCTAAGAAAATAAGGTACAATATGTACAACTCGCCGGCTTAAGAGCTGGCATCCTGTGCCTTCCGTGGCTTATATTCACCACATTTCCATTTTCGATTCTGTTCCACACCTCTTTACCTATCAACCTCACCAAACACCAAATCCATAGTACCAATGATTGCGACAGCATCTGCGAGCAAATGGCCTCTGCTAATTTGATCGAAGCAGGCTAAATGAGCAAATCCAGGTGCCCTAATCTTGCACCTGTACGGCCTTTCGCTGCCGTCTGAAACCAAATATACACCCATCTCGCCCTTTGGCGCCTCAATTGCGCTGTACGTCTCGCCTGGTGGGACGCTGTATCCCTTGCTGAAGAGCAAGAAGTGATGGATAAGAGCCTCCATGTTCTCCTTCATGGCGGCGCGTGGTGGTGGGGAGATCTTGTAGTCTTCGACCTTGACGGGACCGGCAGGCATGTCGTTCAGGCACTGGTGAATGATTCGGAGGGATTGACGGAACTCCTCCATACGGCAGAGATATCGGTCGTAGCAATCTCCATTCACACCAACGGGGACGTCAAACTCAACCTTGTCGTAGGCGTCGTACGGCTGGCTCTTTCGGATATCCCAGGGGACACCAGAACCACGCAGCATGACGCCAGAGAATGAGTAATTGATGGCATCGGCAGCGGAGACGACACCCACACCCTTTGTGCGCCCAATCCAGATTCGGTTATCCGTAAGCATTTCTTCGGTTTCGTCGATTCGGTCGCCGAATTGCGTCGCCCATTGGTAAATGTCGTCGAGGAGTCCCATTGGAATGTCCTGGGAAACACCACCGGGGCGAACGTATGCGCTGTGAAGACGGGCGCCTGATACACGCTCATAGAATTCCTGTCGAAAATTAGTCCCCTGAGATTGGTACTGAATCCTGTAATCAACATACCATGAGTTTCTCACGCTCCTCGAAACCCCACAAGAAAGGAGTCAAAGCACCAACATCCATAGCGTGAGATAGTACACTCATGCAATGGTTCAGGACTCTGGTAATCTCTCCAAACAGGGTCCTGATATATTTGGCACGCTCCGGAATCTCGATATTCAAAAGTTTCTCAACCGCTAGTGAAAAGCACTGCTCATTCGTCATCATGGAGACGTAATCCAATCGATCGAAATAAGGTAATGCTTGGAGATATGTTCGGTATTCGATGAGTTTTTCAGTTCCACGGTGTAGCAATCCAACGTGTGGGTCCGCTCGAACAATCTCCTCTCCATTGAGCTCCAGGATCAATCGCAACACACCGTGCGCGGCGGGATGCTGAGGTCCAAAATTCACAGTGTAGTGTCTTATTTTCCTATTCTCGGTGACCTCGCCCTCGTCCTCGGCTTGGTTCAAGGCCTGTGGGTGCTCCGGATCGATTGGGTGGCTGAAGGTCGGGTCTGTCTGCATCATGCGCGTCTTCTGGGCGTCTTCGACATCGGCATAATGACGGGGTAATGAAGTCGAGATACAGCGGGCAATTGGTCGTTGTGCGGCTCTGGCAAGCTGTGGTCGTGGCGTCTGGCACAGCCGTTTCGCCGCGTGGCCGGCAAGACGCGCAAAGGGAACGGGCATTGTGATCGCAGGAGATCGGAGAAGCCCGTTTGCAACGTCAATGGGTTGGTGGAGAGGAGAGGGAGGTCGTGGCGTACGAGCGGGAGCTTGAAGAAGAGTGATGAGGTCGACGAATTGAGGATACCTTCAAACTTGGTAAGCGGGACCAACCGAGCTCTGATTGGTTTCTGCTCTTTGCTCGGTCTTGGCGGACGTCGAAAAAAGTTCCTGGCCAAAGTTCGAGGGCAAAGCTTCCCCACCAAATTTACGAAATTCCACGCAGCGTCCCCGAAAATGCCTGGACCAAGTCAAGAGGAGCTGCAGAGGCGAAAGGTATGTTGGCGAAAATTCTTTGAGAGTATTGCGCTTATAGAATTCTTGTAGAGGGTAGAAATCAATGCCGAAACTGTCACCGGCCAAGCATCTACGGACTTCCCGAGCCATTGGCCTGGTGAAAACCACGAATGGAATCTTGAATACTTCAAGCAGGTAAGATTGAACCACAGTTACCCTGATCAGATATGTTTTCGACTTGGAAGCGACCACAGGACTGATCTATATTCATAGAATTTCCGCGTCCAGTTCCATACTACCTCACCGAACGACTCTTCCTTCTCTATAATAGGCATCGATACTTCTGTCGCCAACGCATTCCGTCGAATACTACTCGCCGAGATTCCAACCCTAGCCATAGAAGATGTATTCATCTATCAAAATACTTCCATCATGCAAGACGAAGTGCTCGCGCACCGTCTAGGGTTGATTCCCCTCACCGCCGACCGTGACGCACTCAACTGGCTGAAGTGGTACAACAAACCCACGGAAGATAGCGAAGGCTCCGGCGCACCCAGCGACTATAACTGTATCATTCTACACCTCAACAAAAAATGTGAGTGGCAAGAAGGTGGGCTTCAGCGCGCAGCCCAAGGCGAAACAGATCCGAACAAGCTCTACATAAACCACAGCGTTTATGCCAAAGATCTGGCTTGGACGCCAATAGGCAAACAGGGTGATATATTCGGCGAGACTGGCGTAAAGGCAGTAAATCCTGACATCTTGATTCTCAAAATGCGGCCCGGACAGAGGATAGACATGATGATGCATGCTATGAAGGGTATTGGACAAGACCACGCCAAATTCTCCCCCGTCGCAACAGCAGCCTATCGCCTCCTTCCTACCATTGACATCCTCAAACCAATTGTCGGAGCAGACGCCAAGAAGTTTGCGCGTTGCTTTCCAAAGGGCGTGATCGAGCTCCAGCCAGTCTCCTCGTCCGATGCAAGCGAAGATCCCGAACTACGTGGAAAAGAAGGAGAACCCAAAGCAGTAGTATCCAACCCTTTCCGAGACACAGTGAGCCGGGAGTGTTTGCGACATGAAGAATTCAAGGACAAGGTCAAACTAGGCCGGGTACGCGATCATTTCATCTTTAGGGTCGAGAGCACTGGGCAGTGGGAAAGCGATGACTTGTTCTTAGAGAGCGTAAGATTACTGAAGGTCAAGTGTCAGCGGGCAAGGAGGGGCTTGGATGAGATGATGCGTTGAACGTGGGTCAACGTCGAGGGTGTATTTGCATTGCCAGGCGTTCAAGGATCCGGAACTGGATAGTCATCATTGGAGAGGGGTTTAGGTGATTTAGTCAAAAAGCTTTCTGAATGATATCACCCTGGGTTTTCTCCCATTATGTAACCAAATCAGTATCAGAACGACTTCTGGTAGCGTGTAGTTGGGAATGAAAACCACTTAACTACAGAATGGAGAAGTGTACTAGCAGATCATCAAATAACATAACGGCGATTTCGACCAAAGTTGAGATTGATTCAAGATTCTTCACGATCAGAGACAAATATGATTTGTAGCTATTTCTTTCGATTCGATATCTAATAGGCATATCCACATTCAATGTGATATACCTTGTCTCACTGATGAGAATTAAGCTTTTCATCAGCTTGATGGCCGTCTCTCAGCGTCTTACTCATTCTTCACTGCTCCTAGCTCCATGTTTGCATATGATGCCTGTCTGCATATACGTTCTTCCCCCAATATCCTTCCTCCACAACCACAAGACTAATACAAAAAGAGAAGCGAAGAAACGGTATCCAGGTAAACAAGCGAAAAGGGTGGTAGCTTCCAGCGAGCAAAGCAGTAAGCCAACCAGTGCAAAACATTATCCATTCCGCGTGCTGATAAGACAAAGGAGATTCGCTGAGACAAGGGAAAATGAGGTAGGTTTCTTGAATGGTTGATGTGAAAAAGGTGCTAGAAAGCGGAGGCTAGGCTACGTAGACGGGCTGGATGAAGAGGGTATCAATTTTAGTGTGAATACAGGATTGGAAGTCAAGACGGGTAAGGAAATGGCTGGTATTGGAGCCGACTGGCAGTAGGAAAAGGATATAGGTGCCATGGATTCTCGTGGTACTGCAAGGAAATTTTGGTTGTGGTCGTATAGGTAGATCCAGTCTGCCCTCGGGCGTGCAGAGCCTGTCTGGTGTTGTGGATGCTACGCTGTAGCAATAGTATTCATTCGATTTAGTTCGTTTCCGAACACATCCTGTCATCAAAGAGCCAGTCTAGGTGGGTCGTCAAAGCAGAATCCAGTCTGGCGTGTCGTTGAAGATGTATTTTTGGGGCTTGCCGAGACGAACTTCGGTTACAATTCGGACAGCGCTTCGTTGCAAAGCTTACGCACACTCGTTGGATCGAACCGTGGTCGGAAGGACATGCTCTTGCGCTGTCCTCGAATTTTGTCCCAACCAGCTTCGGTGTGGGTAGATAGCCTGCTCATGGGTCGGCCCATGCATTGGGAACTCTGTGTACGGGAGAAAGAAGCACGTTTTGACGGGCCGCCAACTGTGTCTCTAAGTTCACGAGCACTGGCGAGGTGGCATTTCACCATGCTGACGAATGATAACATGTCATAAGAAAATTGGTCTGCTCCCATTGTCGAAGTCTTCCTTGGAGGCGAAAGCTTGAGCGGGCTTGGCCTCCTTTTCGGACGGCTTGACTCGCGAGACACGCTGTCGTTGACAGTCTTCTTAGATATGGAAGATCGCGAAAAGTGGTTGAAGCGCTCAAATGCTGGATTGCAGTTTTGGGCCTCATTATCGGCATCAGCAAGCGAAGTGGCTACGGTGGAGAAGGAGTGCTCTGAATTCAACGAAGCCGCATCCGAAGCGCGTCGGCCACTTCTATCTTGGTCACTCTCAGACGAGGTAGGTGATTGAAACTCTTGGATATCTTCTAGCTTCTGAGGCTCACGTGGAGTCAGAGCGGCAATAGCAGCAAGATAGTGCTTCTCGGCCAAGTCCAATTCTACATGACGATTGCGCATGGCCGCCTCACGAGCTATCGTGTCGTGTGACAAGGCCAAGTAGAAGTTGAGATAGGCTTGGTGAACAGGATGTACCTGAGCTCGAGTCAGTTTATTCTGGAAGACACACGAAACTGGCACTTTGCGTCCAAGGAAATCCACAATGCCAAATCGGGAACTCACCTCTTCAGTGGAGCGAGTCAGAAGCTCCTCACAGAGGGCAGCGCATTGAATGTAGTGACGAGTTTGGAAGAGTCGCTTGATATCCGGGATTTTAGCCTTGAGCCCGCTGAAGCTTGATTCGGTAATCATTTTGAGGTCCTGGTGTAGTGGGTAATGTCGAAATTCGAAAAGCTGTTTTCGCTCGGAGTGGCCAGAGAGAAGAGAGGAAGATATAATCTAGGAGGACCGGACCAAGCGGAGGGCAAGCGAGGACAAGAATGCAAAGCAAAAGAGCCGGAATAAAAAATGAAGGGGTCAGGAGAAGTGTGCTGTCAGAAAGAAACTACAGCCAATTGAGGTCGGCTGCAATGCTAAGGGAGTGTTCTGAGCTGTTGTTGGTTGCCGGGCAGGCAAATATGGTATTCTCGGCAATGCTCGACAGACGGTGAAACCAAACCCGAGCAGGCGTCAAGCACGACGAGACAGAGGCGAACGACAATAACAGGCGGATGCTATTGCGACAGGATAATAGCAAGGCGTTATAAGGGTCGTGGCTCTCAAGTCCCTTTCTACCCTCGACCTCAGTGACGCGGGAGGCTGGACGGGGGAAAGCAACGCTAAATTGTTTCATCGCCTGCACGAAACGTTTCAGGCCATCACCAACGTTGGCCGTCACAACGTGGACTTGCCTCTTTAGGTCGCACGCCTTTCCACTCTCGGGGCGATGTGCTGTAAGAAGCCAGGTACACAAATCCTCTCTGACCGGGTTCTGAGAGGTTCTAAGATAGATAATCACTCCGGGAACCTGCATGCGCGCGCGATTGTGTGAACGGTTTGCCGCTTCTGCAGGCTGCCTCGTGTCGTCTTGCACCAGAAGCCTGCGTACGCTGGGGATCACTATTAGCCTGTGTATCATCACCTGCACAAACATACGACAGCAGCAAATTGAAAAGGGGAGGAAACGAGTACAAGGCGGAGCAAAACACTAAGCTGCACGAAGACGCAGAAACAATCTCCTGATAAGTTGCAATCTCCCTAGGAGAAATTCCATTGTAGCCGCCAGATCAGCAAGTGTATACTCGAGCCGGGACCGCTGCGTGCTCGCTCCTGCGCTCTTCAATTAGCACCGCTTACTCCAAGTCCGAGTCACAAGAATAGAATACGCAAAGAGTCCATTAAAGGATTGCAATGATTATTTCAGGCACGAGGCACATTGGAATGTCTTGAAGAAACAAAGAAGCCTATGAACAACAGTTACTTATTTTACATCACCCAGAGGGCGAACGGAGCCGAGGATCTGGGATATGTAATGCAAGATCAACCAAGTTTTATCTAGCCTAAGAATCCTCCGAAGCAGTCGCACCAGTGATGATCTCAACAAGTTCGCCTGTAATGACGGCTTGACGAGTTCGGTTGAAGAGAATTGTGAACTTGTTGATCATGTCTCCGGCGTTCTTGGAAGCGTTCTGCGGGATATTGTTAGCTTTGTGAACGTCTCAAATCTGTCTTGAACAATTACTTACATCCATGGCATTTCGTCGGGCAGATTGTTCACAGGCGTGTCCCTCGGCAAGTGCCTGTTCCAATGTTAGCATAAAGACACAATAGTACAGGTGGTAAGGAACGTACCCAGTAGATCGAGTTGGCGAGTGAGTATTCGCGAAGGTTGGATAGAACCTCGCCCTCAATCTCGAACGCGGAGTAGTTGGCTGTCCCGGCGGGTTAGCTTGGCCATTCTGACATTGGCTGTTGTCACTTACGGGACTCGGCAATGGCCTCCTCAGAGAACGTCTGGATCTCAACAGGTTCGTAGCTCTGGGCATTAAGGAACTTGTTGTACAGAATGTTGATGGAGGAGTAGTCAGTGGAGAGGAGCGAGATCTGATCAGCAATGGCAGAAGCATCGGCAAAGGTCGGAACGTCCTTGCCAATGCCCGCGAAGCTGAGGACAACATTCTTGCCATTGGAACGACCCAATTGCGCCTTGCACTTTTCGCCAATGATGACGAGCTCAGTATCGGGTTGTTCAAGGAGAAGCCTCCTCACTTTCCTTGTGAGACCGGAGTGAATACCACCGCAGAGACCCTTGTCCGAGCTGCAAACCACAAGGAGAGTCTTCTTGCCCTCACCCTCCAATGGCTTTGTCTCGGCCTGATCGAAAACGGTGTTGGAGGTTTGGCCGTAGGATCGGGACTCTACCATTGCTCGCTGAGCGCGGGTGAGCTTGGTGGATGCGACAATTTTCATCGTCTTGGTGATCTTCTCAATGTTCTTGATGGACTTAAGACGGTCCTCAATCTCGCGAAGGGTAGCGTAGGAAGCGGCATTGGTGGCATTGAGAGTGGCAGGCCTGGAGAAATGATTTCGTGTCAGTTTTTGATGCAATTGGAGATGAGGGATGGGAGGTTTGTGGAGGGATTGCTTCGCTGAGGGAAAGATTCGTACCGGGCGGCGGCCACCATGCCAGCCCTCAGAGCCGGACGGGCAGCTCTGGACAGCATCATGGTGCGATCGAGGAATTGAGATGGAGTGGAGATGGCAGGCAGCCGGTGGTGTAGGTATCGACTGCTGTCTTGCTTCACGGAACATAGCAACCTTTCACCCGACGAAAGAGAAGAGCTGAGGCGCGCTAGCCGTATGGGGAAAGCTCGGCTTAGTCACAGACAAGAGCAGCGGCTATCGGCTGTTCTTCAACAAAGTTTTGAAAACATTCGCCGCATTTGATGCTGTCAACGAACACTCAATGGCACATTGTGCAATCGGAATGGGCAGGACTATGTGCGCGTTTTAGACATTACGCACATTCACCTGCGCCAGTCGCGTGCTTCAAGTTCCGGTCAAACAACCTGTGCCCAGAGTAATATTACCAAAATTACCGGCATGAATAAGTCAAAGGGCCGTGCGTCGGACCCAGGCCCATAGATCGAGTCTTCTGCCTCCCCTACACTTAAACACCACATTCCGCGTCTCTACTCACTTCTCACTTCTCACTCCTCTCTCCCCACTCACCATCACAACCAACGCCCCTACCTGCGCGTTGCGTGGTTGTTTAGACCTCGCGCGCGCAAACCCCCGATTCTATCCACCCGTTTGTCTCCGCTCACTAGTCTCTACTAGATTCATCGGCTCCGTACCAGACAAAGCTAAACAAGATCGCTCCATTTTTCAATACCTACATCGGCTGCCCTCCGTCAAAATGTCTTCCTCTGAAGATGACACACCCCTCGTCAAGGGCACATCGAATGGAGGTGAGTTCATACTGGCACAAACAACGCTGATTGTTTCATGCTCTGCGCTCAGCTCCACGTATATCTCACTACGCGCCGGCGACATCACCCTTCTCCACATCCCATGCGCATGCGCCTGACCTCAACCTATTATCATTTTCTGCTCTCTCACCCTTCATTCCATCATCACTAACTGCCTTTTACTTGTAGTGAAATCAGTCGATCGCATTCCAAAAACCATCGATCGAGCCATGGATAAGCAAATTCCTTCAAATGGCCACGTCGATCCTGGCGTTTCCATCCGCATGGGTCCGGTCGAGGATATGGAAGTCGATCAGCCTCATACCAACGGGAATGTCAACGGCAAGCGCAAGTCGCGAGGGAGCCTGACGAATGGGAGGACGTACAAGGAGGCGAGCAGTTCAGAAGATGATGACAAACCATTGGTGCGTTCTACAACTGGCCCCTTTGTTATATCAGTTCGCTGACTCTTCCATAGAGTAAGCGTCGAAGGACATCTCAGCAAGCCAAACAGGTCCAGGAAGACTCGGAATCCGAACTTAGCGATGTGCCCTTGAGGGCGAGAAAGCCTCCAAAGGCTACAGCTCATCAAATTGGGGAATCATCTGACTCTGATGTTCCCTTGAACACGAAATTGGTCAAGGAAAAGGAGGCTATGGAGAAGGCTGCTGCGAAAGAGGCTAAGGTCATCAGGAACAAGGAGAAGGCTGCCCCAGTCAAGCGCAGACCGAAAGTCGAGAGTGAGAGTGACGATGATGTTCCTCTTGCAAAGAAGAAGCGACAGCCTGCAAAGAAGGCGGCAAATGGGGTCAAAAGAGATGATTCTGACTCAGATGTTCCACTGAAGAAGAAAATTCAGCCGAAGAAGAACAAGGTGAAGGCCGAGAGCGCAACCCCGGTAAAGAAGGGGAAAGCGAAGGCCAAGGAGGAAGAGACTGAGCGTGAAGGCGAGGATGATGAAGACGAATACCGGTGGTGGGAAGCCCCGATGCAGGGGGATGGCACAAAGAAATGGACGACCTTGGAACACAACGGCGTGGTTTTCCCTCCGCCATACGAACCACTACCAAAGAATGTCAAGCTTGTCTATGACGGTGTACCGGTCTCTCTGCACAAGGATGCTGAGGAGGTCGCCACTTTTTACGGTAGCATGCTACATTCTACCGTCAACGTGGAGAACCCTACCTTCAACAAGAACTTTTTCGAGGACTTCACAACATACCTGGACAAGACAGGCCACGGTAAGGACAAGAATGGAAACACAATCAAAATCAAGAAGTTCGAAAAATGCGATTTCAAGCCTATCTTCGAATACTTTGAGGCCGAGCGAGCCAAGAAGAAGGCGCTTTCAGCCGCAGAGAAGAAGGCACTCAAAGCCGAGAAGGATGAGGCTGAGGCTCCATATATGTACTGCACATGGGATGGTCGTAAGCAGAAAGTTGGCAACTTCCGAGTTGAACCCCCTGGACTGTTCCGTGGCCGTGGAGAACATCCTAAGACTGGTCGCGTGAAGAAACGTGTCATGCCAGAGCAGATCACGCTCAACATCGGCAAAGAGGCCAAGATCCCGCCAGCGCCAGCCGGTCATAAGTGGAAAGAAGTCAAGCACGATCAAGAGGGCACCTGGCTTGCCATGTGGCAGGAAAATATCAACGGGGCCTACAAATATGTGATGCTTGCTGCGAACTCAGATATTAAGGGGCAGAGTGACTACAAGAAATTCGAGAAGGCCCGTGAACTGAAAAAGCATATTGATCGGATTCGAAAAGATTACAGACGCGATCTCAAGTCTGAGAAAATGGCAGATCGCCAGCGAGCTACTGCAATCTATTTAATCGATCAATTCGCGCTTCGTGCTGGTAACGAGAAAGGCGAGGATGAAGCCGACACTGTGGGCTGCTGTTCGTTGAAGTACCAGCACGTCACTCTGAAGCCTCCGAATATTGTCATCTTTGACTTCCTAGGTAAAGACAGTATCCGTTTCTACGACGAAGTGCAAGTAGACCATCAAGTTTTCAAGAACCTGAAGATTTTCAAGAAACCCCCGAAAACTACAAACGACGACATCTTTGATCGCCTCACCACTTCCGCGCTCAATAAGCATTTGACAGGCTACATGCCTGGTTTGACAGCGAAGGTCTTCCGTACCTACAATGCTTCATGGACCATGTCCAATCTTCTCAAAGACATGAAGCTGACAGGCATGGTTCAAGAGAAGATTAAGGAATACAATGCTGCCAACCGTAAGGTAGCCATCCTCTGTAATCACAAGCGGACTGTCGCCGCCAGCCATGCAGGTTCAATGGAGAAGATGCAGGAGAAGGTATAGTAGTCGGCACTGTATGTAATGACACATGCTAACGGCCTATAGTTGAACGGTCTTCGATATCAACTTTGGAGACTCAAAATGATGATGCTGGACGTTGAGCCAAAGATGAAGAAGAAGAAAGGTGCAGAGTTTTTCGAGCGCCCAGAAGATTTAGACAACGAGTGGGTGAAACAACACCAAGAGTTCCTCGTCGAAGAGCAACGCCAGAAGATTCGCAAGAAGTTTGAGAAGGACAATGAGAAACTCAAGGCTGAAGGCGAGAAGGAGATGAAGCCAAAGGAGCTAAATGAGCGCCTCGAAGCCGCCGATGAATTAGAAAAGAAGTTCAAGAAAGAGAACAAGACAGGCAAGGTCGAAGCAGAAGGACGTGGCCCGACCATTGAAAAGCTAGAGGCCAATATCGACAAGATGAACCAGCGAATCGAGGCCATGGCGATACAGATTGAGGACAAAGAGGGTAATAAGGAGGTAGCTCTCGGCACCTCTAAAATCGTAAGTGATGCTCCAACAATAAGTGTCAGATGACCCGTTTGCTGACCGTGGCTTTCCTTCAGAATTACATTGATCCTCGTCTTACCGTCGTCTTCTCCAAGAAATTCGACGTCCCAATCGAGAAATTCTTCTCCAAGACACTGCGCGAGAAATTTGACTGGGCTATCAAATCCGTCGATGAAAACTGGGAGTTCTAGAAATGCATGTCCTCGGACAAATTCTGTAGAAGATGCATGGGAAAGCATGATTTGAATTAACGGAGCAGTTTTTACAGGGAGCAAAAGCATAAGGTGGTCACCTGTACGGGACATTGGCGTGGAGCATATACTTTTCTTGCTCTTGTTTATTCTTTGATTCTGCGTTTTCTGCGTCACCCAAGTCTCTTTTTTGTTATGCATAGCGATCGGGGCGGCGCCGTCAAGCATTAAACGTCCCCGACCGCTCAATCAATCAATCAATTCTTCGTAGACAAAGTCAAATACCGATTTGCAATAAATCCTGATTATCACACATTCTTTCCTTGATTTTACTAGTCATTCGATGACCGGTGAACAATGTGCAATGTAGACCTACCAGCAGATGTGAATTTGTGACAGCATACCGCATAAGTGCGCTAGAAGTCGTATCGTCGGATCAGGAAGGCAAGGCAAGGCAAGACCTTTTCTGCAGCAGGACAGGGACAGTGCCAGGGCTGCGAGTGCGGGACGATCCATTTTCTTTTTTTCTTTTCCTTTTTTTTTTTTT
>JGVQ01000124.1:0-111407 GCA_001007845.1 Nigrograna mackinnonii
TTGCCCTCTGGGGCCCGGGCTAGTGCACCCGGAGCGGAGCTGGCTGGTGTTTTGAAAGGAGTGGGTGTTTTAGATGGAATGGGGGAGGGTGAGGGTGAGGGAGGGTATATAAGGAGGGGAATATAGCTGGGATGGAGGAGGGGGGGGGGGTGTGTGTGGGATGTATGGATGGATTTGGGAGGTATGTGGGATATGGAGAATTGAAATGGATGGAGTGGTTAATTGGTTTTGGTTTGGTCTGGTTTGGTCCGATGAGATGAGGTGAGTTGCGTGAGTTGCGTGAGGTGTTGCTCACACACATCCCCCCCCGTACATGGAAATACATGGTTGACAACGGCATAACTTTTCCTCCCATTGCCCTTCCCTTCGCTTGCCCTCCCTCCACTGCTAAGAACGAACATGATCTTGAACCTGAATCGAACTAATTAAGCTATCATCCACTTCCACTTCCATCTTCCGTGCCGGGACATATTCCGTAATTAGATAAAGTGGAGAAAACTCGACTACCTAGTCTGATCAACGAATGTCTAGATTTGGAAATTGCTGATGCTCTTATTTCTTGCGAGAGTCTCGGGTAGGGAAATCGCCGAGGTTCATGGGATGGCTTAGGATGGGGTGGGATGAATGGATGGATAGATTGTCGGAGCGGAGGTTAGAGCAGCGGAGAAGGGTGGGCGGAGGAGAGGAGAGGGTAGCTGGAGAGGATTTCCAGGGTTGGAAGGTCGGCGTGATATTTGTGTCTCCATCGAAGCTGAAGTGCAGGTGTCTTAATTCAGTAGGTCACCTAGAAATCTGGCTTTGCGCAAACTTCACGTCTTTTTTTTATAACTGGGTATAACTTTTCCTACTATGAATTTCCTGACCCGCGACGTGGGATTAGCAATTGTCAATCCTGCGCTCCGATGATTGATGCCAATGGTTCTTATTCCCGAAGACTGACTACCTAAGTATCACGGGAGAACCCCCAGGGTGAGCAAGCAAAATGTGAGTGAGCGTGAGTGTGAGCACACAGGACAAGACAAGGCAAGACAAGAACAGGCACAAGAGACATGGTACGACCTGAACCTCCCTTGTCCGGATCCAAGTCTCCAGCGAAACCCCTGCACCCACAGCGCATACCGCGTAAGAGAGGCCCAGCAACTACCCAAGCAAGAACGCTCCAATAAACCACCGGGAACGCCCGCGGTTTATTTTCTCCTGCTGCTGTGCTGCTTGCTGGGCTGGGCTGGGCTGGCCCCGATCTGCTGCGAGCGCACGCGCTGCGCCTAGGAAGGGGTGGGTGGTCAGGTAACACACGATCCTCCTCCACAGGAACTAGCTACATACGCATGTGGGCGGCGCATCCTACGTATGTTTGCATATATGTATGTATGTAGGTAGGTAGGTAGGTAGGTAGGTAGGTAGGCAGGTCCTCCGTATTCTGTACATTTCTACGCCCGGAAACTACTCCGTACAGAGGCGCGGGCAATCAAACTCGTTGCGCCACAAATACGTCCTAGATATGCGCTACGGACTGGTCACGATTCAGGGTAAGGATTTGCTCGGGAGATGGGATGGGATGGCACGATTATGGGGTCGGGTATGCCCATATGCCAGGGCCCAAGGCAGAGCGGAGCTGCAAAGTGGGAGCTGCAAAGTGCAAGCAAGCAGGCAAGCAAGCAAGCAAGCAAGTAAAAAGTGGAGGAGGCGGGCGGGAGGGAGGCAGGGCCAAGTCATGTCCATACCTTGTAGGTCAGTGGTCAGGTCCTCTCAGATGCTGCGAGCAAGTCAAGTGCAGTGCTGTACGGTGGGTGCTGTACGTCGTCAGATTGTCGATATGCATGCAGGCCGAGGAAGAGCGTTGAGATGATGGGTGATCGCCCGATGCAGGACGCCCGTTCTACTGACGCCTCCCCCCCCCATCATCATCATCATTATCATCATCGCCAACATTGCTTTTTGGGAAGGCTGGCGAACCAGAGGAGAGCCGATTACGGAGTATGGGGGGGGGGGGGGGCGGGTTCGATATAGCTCTAGAAGAAGGGTGCGGTGTGAGAAAAGGTTGGAAAAGGTGAGGCGTGGAGGAAGTGTGGGTGTGGAGGGGAGTGGATGGGAGTGAGTGGGTTTGATGTGGATGCGTGTGAGGGGTTGCACAAGATGCAGGAGACACACACACACACACACACAGACACAGACACAGACACACAGACACACAGGAACAAGAACAAGAACAAGGCAAAAAAGTTTGGCTCTCAACGTCCTCCCGTCTGCGTCCGTCGAGTTATCGTCTGTCCAGCAATGTCCAGCAATGGCCAAGCATCGCCCGCCGCTCCTGATGAGGCGCATTTCCTGAAGGGTGTTATCCCCTGAAGGGAATGGCTCCACCCCGCCGTCGGTGGTCAGGCAAAGCGTCACTCTACGACACTCGACGTCGTGCTCCCTTTCCAGGTCCAGGACTGCGGGAGCGCGCCGTATCGCGTTCTTGGCCCGCTCGCCGGTGCCCGTCCTAGGACAATGGACGAGCCGCGTTTACCCCAAAGACAGGTGACAGTGCTCACTTTTCCTCGAGGCGAGTGTGGTGGTGGTAGTGGTGGTGGGACAAGTAATGCGGGAGGTGAATGCTGATGAAGAGTGGTGGTGGTGACGGTGGTGGTGTGGTCTGGCGGGGGTGCACATAGAATGCATCATACATATCATATTACCACAGCAGGACATATCCCGTACATTATCTGGTACCCGTTCCTGTACCTGGACCCGGACCTGTTCCTGTTCCTGTTCCTGTTCCTGTTCCTGTGCCTGGCAGCCCGGAGAGTTCCCTCTCCTCCACATCCAGACTTTGCCAGACAAAGCGATTGATGGGCAATTAGAGTTTGGAAAGCGGCGGTATCGAAGAAGCAAATATCTAACCTGGAGCCGTGCTCGGGATGGTGTGCATGGGGAACAAGCCACTTTTTGCTCCACAAGGTGTCCCGCCTGTCTGCCATGATGTCGTTCTGGTCTGCTTCCTGCTTCCTGCTTCCTGCGTCCTGCGCGTGCTGCTTTGCTTGACTGCTGCTTTCCCCTTCCCTTCCTAGTCCTGGAGCTTGGGCTGGGGCACCGATTGCCAGTCCCAATCCATTCGATTTGAGTCCAGTCCAGTCCAGTCCAATCCCAACCCGCTGAATATGAATACCCAACCCAATAATAATAACCTTCCCACCCACCACCACCACCTCCTCCTCCTCCACACTCTCTCACGCACACACACACACAGACACACACACAAGCCCACGCCTACGCCTACGCCCACGCCATCTCCAGGGCATACCCACACCCATGCCCAATGCCCATGTCGACTTAAATACAAAGACAAACGACGCCCCTCTCTACCTCGTGCTGCAGGCCAATTACTCACTGTCCAGGGTAACTGACCCCATTCCTGCGTCCTGCCCTGCACCATCGAATGCACGCTGAAACTCGCCTCTCCAATTGCTCCCCAACCCGCCCCTGTCTATACCCAACCCACCACATCCACATCCATACTGTGTACTGCATGCCTGCATACACATCGCATTACCTTACCGCACCCTTCCGCCCCCGACCCACACGCTCTCTACAACGGTCGCTCCTCTATTGATTGGAATCGTCCCCTTCCCTACCCTTCCCTTCCCTTCCCTTCCCTTCCCTTGAACTGGGGTCCCTCCCCATCGCCGCCCGTTCGAACCTCATTGCGGCGCCCAGTGCGGGTTGCATTGGGTTGGCAGCAGTGGCAGCCTATTGATCTTCCACCGTCCGCACTGTCCAGCCTCTGCCCTTGGCCACAATCCCCCGGAATCAGATTACAGATACACAGCGCAATCCGCCTCGCTGCTCAAAATTCAAAAAAGAAACAAGATACATACATATCGGCCTCTCCGCCTGCACTGCTCCCCGCCGAGCTGAGAGGGCCCTCTTTTTTTCCGCCCTCCATTGTTCCGTCATAGCAACTCCCCGCGCGGTCAGCAAAACCCCACCACCACCACCATCATGGCAGAAGCAGAGAAACCCTCAGTCCTGATCATTGGAGGGCTGGGTATGTGTCACCTCCTCGCATTCCTCCCAGTGGCCCGTCCTTGCGGGCATAATACACGCTGCTAACTTTTCCATGCAGGCTATACAGGACGCTTCCTTGCCCGCTACCTCCACGAGAACAATCTTACCTCCGAGATCCGTCTGGTCGACAAACATTTGCCCGAGCTCGCCTGGCTCGCACCGGAATTCAAGGAAGCATGCTCGCGAGAGCGATTCATGCAAGCGGATGCATCGCGAGAACGTGCGTATACTCTTTTTTGCTTTTCCCTCTGCAATCATCATCTAACATGAGTACCGCCAGAATCCCTCCAGCGCATATTCGATCGTGACAACGGCAAGCAATGGGACTATGTATTCAACTGCGGCGGCGAGACGCGATATTCCCAAGAGGATGAGGTTTACAAAATGAGGTCATATGGTCTATCCATGGCGGTTGGTAGGGAAGCGGCCAAGCGCAAGGTCAAGTGCTTCGTCGAGTCGAGCACTGGCATGGTCTACAAGCCAGACTCGGTCCCGCGTAAAGAGACGGATAAGCTCAAGCCGTGGTCGAAACTCGCCAAGTGGAAACTCACGGCGGAAGAGGATTTGTCCAAGATTGAGGGTCTGAATCTGCTGGTGATGCGCATGGCGCACGTCTATGGCCCATACACCAGCAAATTCCTGTCCACTGCGCTCTGCATGGCGCGCGTGTACCAGTTCCTCGGCAAAGAGATGAAGTTCCTATGGAAGGAGGATCTGCGGACAAATACGGTCCACGTCGAGGATGTTGTGAGAGCACTATGGGCGGGCGCCGAGTGGTACGCAAAGGAGCCACCGCCACGGAAACCCGTCCCCATCTTCAACATTGTTGATCACGGCAACACCTGTGAGTGAGCCCTCTTTTTAGACTTTCGCTTCCGAGTTGCCTCATTTCGGAACTCTCTCCGAGGTTTGTCGCCGGCTAACCTCCCTTATAGCGCAAGGCATCATGGCAAAGTTAATGCACGAGACTTTCAATATCGCCACGGGTTTCCACGGCAGCCTGATCTCGGCTTTTGCCAAGCTGAACATGGATCACGTTGTCGACGATGTCAACGATGAGACGCTAGACCCGTGGGCTGATCTACAGACAAAGGCGGGGATAAGTCAGTCAACGCCACTGAGCCCATTCATGGAGAGGGAGCTGCTCAAGGACACCGATCTGAGTATGAACGGTAGCGCGTTTGAGCAAGCCACAGGGTTTCAGTAAGTAATCTCCAAAACCCCTCATGCGGGTCATGTTTGAGAAGTTGTAACGGCGCTAATCAGTCCACTCAGGTATGAGCATCCCACATTGACGAGGGCCGAGATCGACGAGGTGATAGAGAGTTACCGCACCATGGGTTGGTGGCCGTAGATGTCCATGGTCACGTCTATCTGATGTCTTGAATGCCGATGGTCGCCACCTGAACCCCTTCCATGCCCTGACGCCTCACGAATGCTCAACTCACTCTCGCACGAAATGTCCCTTTAACAACGACCCACGCCGACCCGACCCGACATTACCGATGACATGGATAGTCATTCCTACTACCGCCCACCCCTCAGTCTACTCATGTGTATCTACCTAGCTATTCGCTAGCTCTATACCCCACCACTCACTCCACCTCTCCTTGTTAGTACCACCCTCACGGCCGCCTTTGCATGAAGCTGGATTCCCCCATTGCATTGTTTGGAGCGTTGTGCTCTTGCTCTTGTCCAGCAGAATTCCCATCCCCATATCCATACCCTCTCGTCTCCTCTCCTATCGTAATACACACCTCCACCTCCACCTACTCGTCTCATTTCTTTATACCTTTAGACTCTTCCTTGTTTTGCCTGCTTGCTTATCTGCTTGCCTGAGCCAAAATGGGTTCTTTCTCGGGTTTTCTTCTCCTACTCAAAGTAGGTAGGATATACGGTTGCTTCTTAATCAGTTTGGCGGTTTGTAATCCTGTTTTTATCACTTTAGCTATTCTCCTTTCTTTGTTTTGTCAGGGCGGTTGTGGAGATGATTGATGGTTTGGTACGGTTCGATACGGTATGCTGCGTTACGGTGCGGTATGAGATAGGATAGGATAGATTGCTGTCGTCGTCGTGCTACTATACTTCTGTGATATCGCTATACCTATAGCCATACCATGTCGTGAAAGACACAGAATCTCTAATATCGTGGAGTGCTGTATTTTATAATACCGCTTTGACTTAGGACTTTAGAGATTGGATAGAGAGTAGGATAGGATGAGATGGAGATGAGCAGTTATTAGTATGAATAGGAATTAGGAAGCTAGGAAATATTAAAGTAATACATAGATATAATCTTTGAGAGTAACGTTTGGTGTTTATGTATACGTGTGACTTTCTCTCTTTCTTCTCTACCATAGATCACAGCCCTAAACCTACCCATCTATTCATCTACTTACTATCCGCCTCCCATCTCATCTCACCCCACCCTACTCTTAACTATACTATAGATATGTAGATGGATTGATTAGCTGTGCGACGATATAGCTGGGGGGATCCAAAAACTTGCTCAGGCCATTTATACTCTCGCGATATTGGGAAAACGATTTTTGATGGCACGTCGAACAAAATAAAGCGTTGTAATATCTCTTTTACGAAAGGATTAAGCTGCAATTTACTAATCTATTTTCACTGATTCATGTATTCATGTATTCATTGGTCATGCCGCTGAAAAACTTTCTTATCGAATACTAGTCTTGTCTACTTGGACAAGAACTTGCTAGCGAGATTCAATAACCCTCCAGCACTTCCACCAGAGCCACCTCCCGAAGCACCTGCACCCCCACCACCACCACCACCCATCTGAGACTTCATGTAGAATTTCAACGCCATCTGAGCAGCCGATGCAACGGCGTCTTGCTTGGTAGCTCCAGGTGCCTAGACAAATTTGTCAAGAGCGTATTAAAGTAGAAACATCAGATATCACTTACAGTCTTCCCCTGACTACTCTGCTGATCAAAAAGCTTCGCAGCCTGTCCCATAGCAACACCGATAAACTCATTCTGACCACCCTTCCCCTCATCCTTGTTTCCCCCCGTGAACATCTTCAAAGCCTGCATGGCGGCTGCAGCGCCAACGTTGTTGGAACTAGTTTGATCATCACTGCCGCCGCTGCCGTAGAGCTTTTGATGCTGCTTGACTGCATCGTCCTCGTCGACATCTTCATCTTGAATCTTATCCTTTTTGCCAGTTAGGAGACCAAGGGCTGTGCTGAAGAGGGACGAGTCGCCGGAATCTCCGGATTGAGATTGTGCGTGTTGAGCCGCGCTAGAGTAGTCGTCTGAGCCGCCGTAGCCTCCTCCGCCGTAGGGGGTTCCGGTTGAGTGTTGGCCGGAATATCCTCCACTGCCGCCGCTGGGGCGGTCGTCGTAGCGGTCGTTTCCACCTGGTCGGCCGCCATATCCACCGCCTCCGCTTGGTCTGTCGTCGTAGCGATCATTTCCGCTGGGTCGGTCATCATATCTATCATTGTAGCCGCCTCCTCCACCACCGCTTGGACGGTCGTTATATCCGCCTCCACTTGGACGATCATTGTAACCTCCGCCGCCTCCGCCATAACCTCCTCCGCTGGGACGATCATACTCCTCTCTTCCACCATAGTCATCTCGTCGATCTCTTCCGTAGCTTCCACCTCCACCTCCTTGGCCGCTGTAGGAGTCGTTGTAGGACATTGTGATCAGTTACTAAGTTTTCTAGGATTTGGTCAGCTATCTGTGGAATCGTATGAAAGAGTAGAAGAAAGATGGGCCGAACGTTCGAACGACAGCTAAGTCTGACAATAAGAATGAAACGTGAATCCAAACGACTACTTCAATGACGGAGAACGTGCATGCATGTATGTACATGATCGTCATCCAGGATTCAAACAACGTAACACCATAGCTTCATCTGCAGCACCAAACCCACTCATTGAGTCTGGAACACACAAGTAAAATTCGACTTACAGTTCACAGAACAAGCAAAATATCATTCAATTGCGGTCGTCAAACCCAAATTCTCAAGTCCAAGGTAGATAGAAAATTGAGTTCAATTGAAGAAAACAAGCTGAGCTGAGCTGAGTACCTGCATCGGCACTATTTACGTACGCCACGTACTAAATACCCCTCCCCTAGCTAGTGTATGACGTATATGGAGCCACAGCCCACGCGTATTCTGCCCCTCCGTCGAATAGAATTACTTGCATCGATCCATGCAGGGATTGGACATGCAAGTGCGCATCTGAGATTCCTTGATCCAGAGGCTCTAGTTCCAAGTTTATACAATTGGCACTACAACTTCTTTTGTTGAGTTATTAATTGTAATACACTCGCACTCGATGGGGATATCACACCCATAGTGATTGATCTTAAGTGTTTATTAAAAGTACGCTTAACGCATCTCAAGAATATAGTTTACTGTTGGTAGAAGGCAGAAATACCAATGATGACATAAACTTTAATCAACAAAGCGCCAGTGAGCCTACAAATTCTCGTTAGCCAACACAATCCATTCAAAGCTCTAAACATTTTGCCCAAAGGAAAAAAAAAACTAACCAATTCGACCTGCCCTCCTGAGCAACATACGTAACCATGATGATAGAAGCGAAAAGCGCCGCAGTCGTAAATCCATCAAACTCCAGCGTCATATCATCGATTTGCATTCCCCACGCAACGAGAACTACGCACGGGATGACCATGAGTGCGGTTTGCATGCACCGTTCTAGCGTGAGCGCGATGCTCATGTCCATTTTATCGAGCTTGGCCATCTTGATTGAATATGGGTCGTTGCTTAGAATCGGGATGATGATGAGTCCGACGAAACTCTGCGTTAGACCGCTATGCTCGAGGAGGCCTTGTAGATTGTCTGTGGCGAATTGCGTGTTAAATGCAAGCAAGGCTACCGAGACGATCAATAAGATTATGCCGAATTTGATGCTCAGGTTTGGTATTGTATATGCGTCATCGTCGTCTTCTTCTTGGTCCGCATCTTTAACCAGTTTCTTCTCCGCAGTGACTTTTCCTCCTGTCGCGGCTGCGGTGCTAGCGCCGGCTGTAGCTATGCCCCGGAATGCACAACCTTCAGGAACCGTAGGTCTTAGCTTTGCCTTTCTGGGTTTTGGCTGCTTGGTGCTGTATAAGTCGCGATTTGTGACGTACTGAAAGAGGATATACAAGCCGTAAGACACTAGGATTACGACTGATGTTCCTCGTGATTGGCCCAAGATACCTTTCGCGGTTGTGTTCCCCATCAGATGGGCGGTTGTGGGGACTACTATGCTCAAGACTGCGAGGAGTAGAAGCATGCTGATTGTTTGTGCTATCTTTGGATTGAAGTATTGTTCGAGGGTATTGATACCTCCCACGAAGAAGCCGAGGCCAGTCATGAACAATAGATTCGATAGCATGTATCCTAGAAGCGAAGTCTTTAAAACGAATATTTGTCGCTTCTTGAGCAGCAGTATTGAAGTAATCAGCTGCACTGCGTTGCTGCATTGTACTGTAAGCCAAGGCCCCTTTATGTGTTTCTCAAATAACATTACCTAAATGTCATGCTCAATAAGCCTCCATAGATGTCGCCGAGACGGAGCGCCAGCTCTTCAATCGCCAAGCCCATAAGAGCAGCAGTAGGCATGATGGCAATGAAGTTGACCGAGAATACTGTAGCAGACGAATGGTTCGAATAATTCACTGCAAAGCCCGCAGGAACAAACGGTAACAGAACGTTGAGCCAACTACTCAGAATTGTCTTTCGGAGTTGTTCCCCCAAAGGTATCTGTCTTCGTAAAGCTCGACGCTTTCGTTCAGACACCGAGAGACGTTCTTCCTCGGCAGGATCCGCATTTGAAGGTCGAGTTATAGTTTTAAACTTTGCCTGCTGGCTACCTTCAGGTCTAACATCACCCACCACCCCACCTGACGCTGTGGTATTGGATGGGCAGGAGTCTTCATGCTGTGGAATTGGAGGAACCGCCCCCTGCGTAGAAATTTCATCTTGACTCATGGTCGTTGCGTGCTGTATAGATTCAGAGTGAGTTGATATCCGTTTTCGAGCCCGAGCAAATAAATTCCCCTCGTTCGAAGGCCCATGTTCTGTACTCGGGATGTCGCCGTCCCATGCAGCGCGACGGGCTTCCATTCGGATAGCATCTATGTTTTATGAGCAAGTGAGGAGACAAGAGGGGATTTGCACATACGCATAGCTGCTGATCTAGAAAGAATTGTCCTTCAATCCTTTGATAGTTTAGGGTATGCGAGCTATGTTCAGTCTTCTTGGTGTGGTGGCGCTCTAAAGATCAATCCGAATTCGTTTGAGAGGGAACGTACTGAAGGACTTCCTGTTCAATGAATGGAAACCAACGCCAACGGAGTTCTAGAGAAATTGAGATTCCCAAAGGCCCAGTTTTGGTGATGATTGTTGAGATACGGAGACAAACTTGTCGCTTAGATACCGTCAATAGCACACGCTACCCAACCTGCCAAGCTTGTTGTATAACCAGCCCTCAAGTCTTGCCACTTTTTGAGTTCTACGAATCATGGCTATGACTAAGGGCAACAAGGGCGAGTCTCGTTCCTTGAGTCCCTATTTCACCAAACAAGCTGAAGAACAGAGAGTTATACGTTAGCGGGTGACCGTGAGCGAGTGCCCTTCTAATATATGTTTTTCTATTATTTTTTACTTTTTTAAACAATTGAGGGCAGTGGTATGCGGACGTTCCTCGCCTTTCGCTGCCACACATATACATAAAAAAAAGGGG
This sequence comes from Nigrograna mackinnonii, assembly GCA_001007845.1. Lineage (NCBI taxonomy): Eukaryota > Fungi > Ascomycota > Dothideomycetes > Pleosporales > Nigrogranaceae > Nigrograna > Nigrograna mackinnonii. The sequence continues at coordinate 10,784 of JGVQ01000124.1, forward strand.
TCCACGGCGCAGGATATGTTTTCCCAGCACTGTATCTAGGCGAGAGACATTAGTAGAACTCTGTGTAGGTCTATTGCAGCAAAGTTTGTTGAACTTTGAGTAGTACTTAGCAGCCACGCGACATTCTTGTACAACATTCGAGCAGCTGTTTTGTATTACCATTCTCACCTAATACATTATTCTAGGCCTGGCGACTATCACGAGAAATTTACTTTCACCGACCCTTAGGGGTGTCTAAATAGTCGAGGAGGGGTATCCGCAAATCATTTCCCATGATTACCCATATAGTCTTCTTGAAATATCTCAGCTATTGATACATGAAGTTATTAGAAGCTATAACACGTACTTCTAGTAATCTATAACGAAGTAAAGACTCTATGGAGAGGTATTTATATAGGAAAAAGAGTCCACCACATAAACTTTTCTATTATTCTATGTGTCTATATAAGTTCCTGTTAGGGAACTTATGGGCACATGAATGAGGCGGTGGTAATAGGTGGGTGGGTTATGACTCTTGATTCTGCTATAGAGAGTTACTTGGGTGGGGAAGCGACGGTTCTAAGTACTCTAGGTAAAGCTAGAATAATGATTACCCACTGCTAAGGAACTGCCAAAAGTCCTCACAGAGTCGTGATCTAGGGGTACATCTATAACACTGACCCCCCCACTCCGACCCCACTCCGACCCCCCTCCATCCAGCCTACGTCCCTATAGGCGGCTTGCCAACCCGTGATTCTGTCCTTCACTGCCAGCGATTTGATAGATGGGTCTTACATTCACGGAGTAACACACTAAGTTTTCATAGAATTTTCGTCCTGGCAACTTTGCTAGCGAGCGCTTTTACACTCACAATATTTCAAATGATAGTTCTTATTTTCTCACTAAGTTATTGGTCAATTCATCCATAATCTCATATCTCATAACCACACTTGAGACATATCCACATCCTTAATCCCCGCATTATCACACCCACAAGCAGCCCACCTACGCCTCAAGACTCTTCTTATGCAACCCAACAGTCCTTTCATCCTTAACACTGCCCCTCCTCAAAGTCGGATCCTCATCATAATCCTTATCCAAAGCATTCATCTGATCCTCAGTCTCATTCAAATGATGGAACAAGATCCAAATCAGACATCCGGCGATGAAACTAGAGACCGCGAGACCGACAAACATCCACTGGATGGCTGGGTCGTAGAGAACGGGGTTCAATGCTTCGGAGATGGCGGAGCCGAAGGCGTTGGTGAGCAGGAACATGGATTGGACGAAGGATTTCATGTTGGGGGGCGCTTTGGTGTAGGCGTATTCTAGTCCGGTGACTGAGGCGAAGATCTCGGAGATGCCGATTAGCATGTAGGCGCCGGTTTGGGAGGCGATGTGGATGTTCTGTAGTTGTGCTGTTAGTCGATGCTTCTTTTCAAATGTTGGAGCAGTGATTATTGGTTGGAAAATAAGATATGACTTACGTTTCCTTCGACAACACCGTCAGCGTTCTCGCTCGCATCACATAGCGGGTGCGAATAGCATGGCCCGGCTTGGTAAATCTTGTATTGGATGACGGCAGCATATGTCATTGCGAGGGATCCGAACCAGAAGCCGGTCACGATACGGTTGATGGGTGGGAATGGGATCTTCGCCTTGCGCAACGCAGGGTAGACAAGTCTGTCTAGGACGGGAAGGAAGACAAGGATAGCAATTGGGTCAAAGTTCTGCATACTACAGCCGTGTCAGCGAATGTTTTGTGCGAAGAGTGCCAGTGCCTTACAGATCGTTCGGAATGCCATGGCCTCTCATTTGTCCTGCTTGAGTGATGAAGTTGTTGGAGAAGTTGCCGTACACAACCTGAGTAGTTGTTAGTCTGATTGTTTGAAATCATTGCAGATGTACAGTCATTCTTACCCAGTAAATTGGATAGAAGCAAAACACCTTGCAAGCAATGAGAGCTCTCTTAACTTCCTCGACGAAATGATCATCCCAGCGCAGATTGCTATTCTTTCCAAGCGCAGCCCGGTAAGATGGCTTGGCGGCATTCGTGTTACGGCCTTTGATCATCATCCACATCACACGGAAAGCATCCGTAATGATGGATCCTTGGGGCGGGCGCACGATGTAAATCTTCCTTCCCAGGATAAGAGTGACAGTGCCGACACAGAAGACGCATAGACAGAGCAAGAAGGCTGTCCAGTATCCGACATCCCGCTCCATGTATGGAGTAGCGAGGGTAGCGAGAGCACCAATGTTGATACAAAAGTAGAACACCATGTAGATACGCTGGATGGTAATTGCCGGGTCAATGATGACGCGCTCACCAGTCTTTGGATCCTGACCAATGGCCATTTGGCGACGCTTATACTGGTCGGCAATAAGAGGTGCGACATTGGACTTGATGCCTCCAGTTCCAAGGCCAATGATAATTACAGAGGCAATGAAGCCCCCAAGACCAGCGCCATTTTCAAGGGCAGCAGGAATCGAAGTAGTCGTCAGGATGATGAGACCGGCAAGATAGACGAAGCAGAAGAAGAGAATAGTGTTGTACTTTCCAAGGTACTGGTCAGCAATGATGGCACCAATGATTGGTGTCACTGTCTAAGTTAGCACGGGTTTTACACAGCTCCCCGATATACATCGTGACATACCATAGCACCAGAACTGGAAGAAGGTTGTAAGTCCAGTTGCACCCTTGTGTCCCATTCCTAGGGCACCGCGACCTTCCCTTCCATCCAAGGGCTTTTGGACGTAGTTCTGGAAAATACCAGATGCACCGTAGTACGTGAAACGTTCACTCAATTCGACAATGGCAACGAGGAAAGCGGCCTTTGGTAGAGGCTCTCCAATATGCCTCAAAGTCTTCTTCTCCTCTTCGGTTGGGCGTTCGCCTCCAAGATGGTCGTCTTCTTCATTGGAAACGACCTCCTTGTCTGAAGGAGTGGATGTTCCGTTGTGGGTTGGAACAGGCTCCTTCTCACTCACAGCAGGGGCAGCATTTGGGCCAGGAAGAGGGCCACCAGCCATGTCAGTCTTCTTGTTGGCCTGGTCTGGCAAATCAAGCTCTTGATGGAGCCTTCGACGATTAGCCACTGTTACTGGCTGATACAATAAGGAAAGATCTACTCACCGATTCGCTTCAGTCAGTTCGAGATCCATGGCAACAGCTTCAACAGAGGAAGAAACAGAGTCTGAAGGTTACTTTTTGCGCAAAAGCTGGCCCACAGTCTGAATGCCAAAAGAACGAAAGTGCCACACCTGCTGCAACCCCCCTGTGGGCCATTGATCGATAATAAATCCCTTGCTGGAGTCCCAGCTAGGAACAGCACTGCACCCACATCTCCCGGAGATAAAGTAATCGTCCAAGTTTCATTTGCCTCTGGCCACCCATGATGGGAGAACCGATGTAACCACTCTATCGCCATTCCCTCGCCCGTCTCTCGGTATCCAATGCCATCCCATGTAGACACGGCCGCTAGCCGGCACCGAGCGTGCCAACTCCGCGAAGACAACCCAAGCTTTGCCCACTTGGCGCCTTGCACTTCTTATTTCACGCCACAAGGGGCTGCTGCTACTCGAGGATAAACCTCAATCTCGATGGCCATTGGATCAGCGGCTCAATCACCTTCCAGAAGCAGCTCTAGAAGTCGGCGATCCTCAGCACCACCCTTGCCCCGCCCAGTGCTCGTGTGATGCTTGACACAAACGCCAATGGAATCATGTCTTGGGCCATGCATATCCCCAGAGTATGCTCATCCCCACCTCACACCTCGTATAATTAAACAACACACCATGTCATGGGCGCTGCCATTCCGCGACTTGCAGCCGAGGACGTGACGTCTGCCCTGCCACGGTAGGCATCACGGGTTGGACACCCATAAGCGCATTTGCCGTCTCAGGATATCCCGAACGGTAGCACTCTGCGCTTATCAGGCCAAAAACTGTAGAAACCTTTCAAGAGAAAAGTGCGAGATTGTAAGCAAAAAAACTTTCCCCTTTAGCGTAGACATAACGCGCTTTGCGGCAAAAAGCAAGACCCTGTGGCCATATCCCACGCCTCGTACGAACCAATCTCCTCGGCACAACCACTCCAATGTAGTTACAACTCCTAGACTGCCTTAAAACTCTGCAATAGTAACCCAAACTCCACTTCGGACACCACCGAAACTATCGCAACTTTATGAAAGGAACAAACGAACGAGCTGAGCGGAGATGGCGAACTGATAACGAGCCTCCCGCGCTCACCCTATCGCCCTGCCGACGCCACGTACCTGTCCTGAACCAAACAAAATCGCACATATCCCGTGACTTCCACACGCACCATTCAACCTTCCAGACCAACAACGCCCCAGTCGGTGTTCCATTGAACGAATACAGATAGTACAGCCTACCGACCTAACCTGTTCAAGTAGGTCGGATATGGCACGGCGTTATCAATCCCTAAACTAAGCAACACCACTTGAGCTCCCACCATCATCCTCTGCTTGCGCTTACTGCGAAGCAATTACCCATCGTGCCATCCCAGGCGATCCGGGCAAAACCAGACAGGGATCTCCAACGGCAACCCACACACATGGTCATTCACTTCCACCAGAACTCTCTAACGGCAGGTCTATGCCTCTAGTACCATTTCACTCCCCCATCTCCACAGCCCCGGGCAAAATCCCACATTCACGACCAACAAGTATTCCCGTACCATACTCCAGACCCTTTGATCAACACGTCCAGGCCACCAACAAGAATGCCGCACCCATTCCGTGCCGCACCGCATCGTGAACTATACCACTTATTACTCCTTAACTAACCAACACCCCCCGCATCCAAACTTCCTAACCCAACCCAACTCAACCCATCCCACTCCACTCCACTGCAGTTATACCATTCGCGGAAGGTCCCTTCTACATATATTTCTATTTGTGTCTTTAGGCCCTGGCGTTTGGCGTTCTAATTTTCCATCCCTATACCCGCTCTCCGCACCCCACAACGACAAAGCCGTAGGAAACCATATGTGGAGAGGGAAAAATATCCGTTCCGATCCGATAAATACACACGGGGTACTCATATAATTTTCCTCACATACCCTTCACGACCCGGTGAAAAGCGGGAGGAATGAATGAATTGTGAACAGGCATGGAAATATCGAGAAAGTAGGTTGACAATGTGAAGGAAGGATCGGGGACCCGCGTACCAGTACGAATACATTTCAAAAACTTGCATGCATGCGTGGAACCCTTCCTTCCTTCCACTTATATGCGATACCACATATCCTGCTCTGCACTGCGCCGTAATCCTCCAAGGTTATGATTCGTGCAGTGCGGCGCAGGTCCATAGGTAAGGTGGTGGGTGGGTAGGCGAGAAACATATGCGCTGTCAGTATCAGGCAGATAAGATCGACATATGGTACTGTTGGAGTATGTTCGGTTTTACTCGGCATGTATGAAAGCTTCGTAGCTCTTGATGTTATCGTCAAGAAAGCGCTTCAAGCTACACACACTTTTAATGAATAATATCGAAGCCGAGCTTAAGATACTGCCACATCGCCAACAAACTGCACAATCAGTCAAAAAGAAAAAAAAAGCAGCCAACCGCACGTCCTCTTACTAATTTTTGATCGATTTGCCTGTGCCGTAGACCTCCTATCATATCCCAAACCGTATCACGCATCCTACAAGTTCAATATCACTTTCCGATCACTCGCCATTACAAATCTAGTCATCTATTGTAAAAACGCCTATATTTCCTACCAAGGCTACATACTCAGCTCCAAAAAAGGGGCGATAAGAACGTCCAACCGACTTTTTGCACTACGACTTGCATTCCAAAAGGAAAAAAAAAGACAGAAGAGATAGGATCCTTGGACCCGGTGGGTGACAAAGCCACGTGTCGACCCATCAATATACCTAGGTAGGTGGGTGGTAGGCGCATGAACAGTAAGTAAGCAATCCAGTAAGCATCTACCAATCCTTAGAAACGCCGCAAAGATGCTTTATAATACCCAATAAAAAACGATTCAGCTGACTCTTACAGATTCCTTCGGTCCATTAATCTAGACAACAAGGTCATCAATGACTAGAGACAAAAAGCCACCCCAGATTAAGTAGGTAACGCTCAGGGTGTGTCTCTACAATATGGTACAAGAAAAAACAAAGGGAATGGATGAGGTTGAGGCCGGGGTGTTTATTTGGCTGCACAGCCTTTTGCTGGATTGCAACACTGCTTGCTATTTCCGCAATCATCGCCACATTCGAGCAAGCACGCTTCTTCGTCTCCTCTGACGCTACCACTCTTGCTATTGCCCCCTGAACCTCGGTGGCTTCCACTGCCTGAGGCACGTTCTTCATCATTGCTGCTCTCATCAGTTGCACCAGAGTGAGCATGGTTGGCATCCAAACAGAACTCGGGTTGGATCGTGGATGAATGAATACCATATTCGTGAAGGCATTTGCGGATTTCGCGCGCAAGATCCATGTATCGCGCTGAACCCTCGCCCTTGAAATCAAAATCGACCTGTACGTGCAAGGATGCAATGAGTTTAGTATCCGAAAGCTGCCAGACATGTAGATGGTGGCACGAGATGATGCCATCAAGCTCAGTAATGTCGTCTTTGATATCGTCGATGGAAAGACCTGCTGGAACAGCCTGAAGAAGGATCCTAGAAGCTGCTTTGCAAAGAGGGATGGCCGAAAGGAGGATGATGACGGTGATGATTAGAGAAATCAGTGGGTCGGAATAGAATCGCCACGAATAGTCGGTAAGCCAGATGATGAGCGCGGAAGCAATGACACCAATATTGCCCAACGCATCTCCCATGACATGAAGGAAGACTCCGCGCATATTGAGATCTCCATGGCTGTGACCATGGCCACCTCCACCATGTTTGCCTGTGTCCTTTGGCTGATTGTGTTTGTGCGAAGTATGACAGTCTCTCTGTTTCTTAGACGATCCGTTGGGCTTGTTGGTTTCATTTGATACCTTCCCGTTGGTCTTTTGAAGCAGGGGAGATTCCTCGGACGGCGCTTCATCGTCAACCACGGCATTCTCAACATCCGCATCAGACTCCGATTCAGCCTGGTCCAATCGCGAAGACTCGATGATACTGTTCCGGAAGGAGGATGGGTGTACATAGATTTCGTCCAACGTAGAATATCCCCGAGACCGCGATCGGTTGTGGCGTTTCGAGATTCGCTTGCCGGAAATCGACCTACGCGGAGTCCGATCTTTGGAAGTATCCCAAGAAATGTCCGTGGAACGTGATTTGCTCTGTCCGTTTGGTATTCCAGATGGAAAGTTTCCGACTCGGCTTTGCGGTAAAACATCTGCAACGTTTCCGTGCTCGTCTGCTATCGCGTGATCTTCTGCATCCACTCCATGAGCATGACCCTCCTCGGCAGAATGCAAGTCATCTCCTGCTCCGTGCGAATGACCACCATGACTGTGTCCGTGATCGTGGAATAGGAATAGCCCAATGATGTTTGATGCCAATCCGAAAGACCCTACAATCAAGACTAGCTTTGGATGAGAGACTTCTTGTGGCTCGACGAATCGCTGGATCGCTTCGAGGAAGATGGATAGACAGAGGGCTACGAGGAAAACACCGTTAATGAGGGCACCTAGTGTTTCGGCGCGTTGCCACTATGCATTGTTAGATCAAGCTGATAGTAGTTGTGAACAATTCAGCTCACCCCATATGTATACATCTTGGAGTTGGTCCTTTGATTTGCGACCTTGACGGCCCAAAGACCAACGATCAATGAAATCACATCATTCAGCTAGGATGAAATCAATACATGTCTCTGATTGTAGCATTCGGTGCTGACAAACCATATGAAAGGAGTCGGCGACGAGCGCGAGGGAATGGACCGCATAGCCTGAGGACGCGCATTAGACATTGGACTGTGTTTGGAATAAGAGTTGAAGCCTACCAACTACAAGTTCAAGCAGGAAGAAAGCTGAATCAATCGCTAAGAGGATCAAAATCCTGTTACTCTTGGAGAGACCCATGACGGCGGCGGTATCGGAATTCGAGGAGCGCGTATATGTTCAAGAGCTGAACCCACCCCAGCTATCAGGGTGTTCGAACAACGTGCAGCAGCCGTATGGCTGCCAGATCAGTGAGCGTCTCAGAGTAAATAAAGCTGTGTGTAAACCTAGCAAACAAACAAGCTGAGGTTGGCGTGAGGGGGAGAGAAGTGGTTGCGGGCGAGGAGATAAAGCCGAAGTGGCGATCGGACTGCGGAATGTCGTAAGGTGTTGAGGCTAACGACAGGGGTTAGTCCCGTTTCGGAAATGGCGCTCGGAGTATTCTCCTACCTCTTCAAACACCAAAGCCCGTGAAATCTAGAACATGGATTGCACAACCTCGGAAATCGCAGTTAAGCCGTGGGAACGGTACAGTTGCTTTGCATGTATGCGTGGAGCGCCAAACATTGTTGGTTTCCCTCATGATATCAAAAGTATTTGCTGCTTTTTTTCATTCTTAGCATTCTTATGGGATTCTTCAGCCCCGATATGTCATCGAGACTATTCTGTTTTCGCTTCGAAAAGTGCTAAACTAGTATCCATCCTTCTATCCTATCTACGAATAGCATCTGGGATGGCCCCTTCGAGGCCTGAAAAATAAAAAATCACTAGCTTCATCATCCACATTGCACCTTTTCCGGAAGTCGGATGTGTTTAGTGGAATGTCAAGGATCGTGCTGCAGGGGCTTGATGAGATGAATACGAGCTGCAGGTCATGCCAGCATGGAAGACCTAGCTTTCAAATGGCTTGTCACGATGTTTCCAAGATACCAAACCCGTTCATGAATGCTTTGCCTGGGAAAAATGCATAGCATAGCGCTGAATAGCTGTTTCGTTTGTCAATCAAACAAACACAACTTTCACGCTTTAGAATTCCCTTATGTTCTTAGCGACTGCAGTATTATTTACGTTATGCAAGTCAAGGAGCGGTTGTCAAAATTTGAAGCAAGTCTGTTTGAGCATAATTCATTAGGATATATCAATTGAGAAGCTGGATCAAACTCTGCATATCTTTCTAAATTTAATAATTCCTTCGTCGACGATAGCAGCGCTCACTGGGAGTCTAATATGGCAATCACAACCAGTTTTACACCTGCACAACAGCTTTGCATACCAGCTGCATCATCTACATGTAGATATGCAAACCCAATTAATGCAGCGCCAAATATCTTTGATATCGCACAAAAGAGAGGCACAAGACGTATTCACGATTTGTCCAATTCGATAAGCAAATGCGATGTCAGCGCCAAACACAACACGACAGCCATTCTGAACACCTTTTCGTATCTGAAGCCCGATGAACAAGCAAAACAAAAGGCCCATCATCCATCCATAGAGTCACAGAGTGAGGCTGATAGCTATGATCTGGTATGATGACCATATTAGCTCCCCGCGGTAAAGACGACTCAAAACAAAGTCCATGTCGAGTACCCATCAACGGGCACAATCAGTTTGAGAGTCTGCTGCGTGACTATGTGCTACTTTTGAGGCGATATTGCTAATCCTGTTAGCTCAGTATCTATTTCTAGCGACCTGCTCTTACAATGCTACACTCTATCACAACTAGTTTTCAATCCTAGCAACTAGCTACTACGAAAACGAACCTAAACAAGAACAATGATCAGAACCTTTTCCAACTAAAAACCTCATTTCCTGAGCCACTGAGAGAAGAACGCGCAAATGCGCAAACATGTAATATGCCCAGACCAATGCCCTTTGTGCTGCCTCGCCAAAGACTAAACTAGGCGACGTGGTTCGTCAACACTTGCCGTTTAGAGCTTCACCGGTCATATTCGCGTCTGCTTATCACAATACGGTGTTCAGCCTACCAGCGCATAGCCAGCTGCCCTGAAACAGCCGCGGGGTAAGGTGATGATTAGTACGACTAATACGAGACAAACTTCAGGCACCCATAAATCTACATTTCAACAGTACTTCTATCCACGAAAAGGCACCTTTGCCATCGATACAGCGAGTCTCAGCTGCACCACAAAAGCCTCATTTCTGGAGGCAACACTTTCTATTGCTCATGGAAGCAATGGACATATTCGACTCACAACGTTCCGTCCTTCCATGCATCAACAACCCGAATGCTTGTAGTGAGCATAGTAACGGTTGGGCTAAACCTCGAAGGATATCATCAATACCTCAGACGGCAGCGGTAGTCCTCTCCAGATCTCTAACACCCACTAAAGCACCCAAGGTTTGGACTGGAAAATGTCCGCTATTGTCTTTGCCTGTTGAGTTACTGTTAGATATCGCCAGTCATTTATCATCATCGGAAAGAGTTGCATTCACTTTGACGTGCAAGTCTCTTTATTCCGGCCTTGGGACAACATATTTTGCGAACCTGCAGAAAAACAGCAAAGTGGGACTTAAAGAACTACTATTACTCCTACAGCGCGACAACCCAAACTTCATCGCCTGTTTGCGTTGTGGTGTCCTTCACTCGCGTCGAAACACCAATATCAAAATCCCCCGCGGCGCACTCTCCAGTCGAGAAGCAGACTCTCCATGGCTTGTCATGCATGTGCAAGAGCCAGTGGCAGCAAAGTCCAACTCCAAGCCGAAAACACTATACTACCTCACCGATGCGCATATAAGGGGGCTCCTCAGCAAACAAGTCTGTCTGGCATCGGTTCACTGTAAAGGTCTCGTAACGTTAGCATCAAGCCAAGCGCAATTCGCAGCACTGAATGGCTCCACCTTTCAATTCGATATCAAGCCCGTCGCAACGCGGAAATGGGTCATCGTTCGTTCAAAATTCGAAATCACATTCGCCGCCTCGCCGCAGGCTCATTGGTCCGAAGGTTATACCGCACAATTACTGAATAAGTTCAAAATACGTTGCTGCATGCATTGTGAGCCCGGCAACATGGTACCGGAGATGACGTGTTTCCTTTACCACTTATCCTACGCAATACATGCGCATTCTGGTCTCGAGAATCCATGCACTAGACTACGAGCTGTAGGGAGGTCAGCTATTGGAGAGGACAAAGAGGAAGGCTGTGGACATAACACCCATAAACACACTGAGAAGTGTGAATGCGTCACCGAATTCAAGATAGAGAGGTTAGCCCAAGGAGGAGTTCGTGTCACGGTGTGGCAGATGTTTGGCCAGGGACAAGTGGATGATAGAGTTTTGAGGATGAAGGGCGTTTTGAGGAATTTATATGAGGATGCTTTGATAGAGAAGCCCAGTGATTGGAGTGGATCTTGAACGATAGATGCTCTCGTAATAGCGAAGCAGAGACCATATCCAATAGAGTGTAGCATCTCAGTACAGAATCACTGGATATTGATACTTGGCTCGTATGATAAGTGGTATCGAAAAGCAACTAGTATAGGGTTGAGCAGTAGACTTTCGAAGTAAATGAGCAATTTGATAGGGAGATGATATTGACTCAAGCCTAGAAGTTCTTCTAGAGGAAGGTTGCCGCGTCAAGGGAGGAAGGGAAATCGCACGTGAAGCAAGCAGGCCGGAGATGCTGAATTGACCTCGAAGCACACTCTACTTTTCATGGTGGCAAACTGTTGGAAACAAAAGCTATACGCAGCACAGCGTGTGATAGTAGGCTTCGATCGCCAGAAAACGATACCTAGACAAAAGGATAGCCATTTAGAGCGGAAACTGGCACATGTAGAGTAGCCAGTGATCGCCCAATTTGTAGGTGGCATAATACTTTGCTCACCTCTTGATTCTTCACCACGAGAGTGAACGAGAAGTTGGGAAGTCACGCCATGCTAAATTGATAGTGCTCATGCTGAAAATAAACCGAAGAATGCAGGTCATAGATCCAAAGTCCGTTCGTAAGGGTCCATAAGAAGAGATACATCCGCATTAAGACATTGCCGGTTAGCGTGCTGTGGAGMCCCCTCACTAGCCACAAAACTACGTCAATTAAATTCGCACTAGCTTGCGCGTGTTCAAACCTCAATCAACCGATAAACGCTACCTGACACCGCGGAAAAGCATGGATTCTACACACATTGCAGTTCTCTGCGTCGCGGTTTGTGGTAGAATTGACCCGCTGGATCGCCAAATATATTTACAAGATCATTAATCACGACCGGATATGGCACAACGAATCTCCTCCCCATCCCAGACTTTCCCTCTCGAGCTTCCTCCCGCCGTTCTCCACTCCCATTCTTCTCCGCCGCATCCCGATTCCACCGAATATATCGAGAACGATAGACACAGAACAGCCGAGGAGCTCAGCCCACTCGGTGAAGATTCGCGAGCTCGGGAAGAGAATAGTAATGGCACAACGTCCAAGTCTCCAGGATCAAACCACGAGCATTCCTCCCCTTCTATCCGCTCACGTCATTCTTCGACAAGGTCATCACAACGGACATCTGCTACAGCTTCGGACAATGAAGAACCACATATCGTCTACGTAAGGACAGAAGGGTCGACGAGACGTGTGCCACACTGGTACGATCCCATAGTAAAGTTCTGGACAAACCAGATCAGCGTAACGATCGACGAAGGGTCACATAGAGACCATCTAGGTACGTAGACATTATCGCGAATCATTCAGAGTAAAGTATCTGATTGGAATTATAACAGCTCTCGAACGTACATTCCTCGGATATCTACGAACTTCCCTCGCCCTCGTAATGACTGGCGTCGTCATTGCCCAACTCTTCCGCCTCCAACATTCCGTAAACCCAAGTGCCAGCTTTGGGTTTTTCGTACTCGGTATTCCCCTAGCAAGCACATTCATTGGGTTTGCCATGATTGTACTGCTTGTTGGTGCCTATAGATTCTGGAGGCAACAGAACGCAATGGTAAGGGGAAAGGTGTATGCTGGTGGTTGGGAAGTGTCTGGGATTATGCTTCTGAGTATTCTTGTAAGTGTGGGCTTGTTCTCATGTTTGATCCATGACTGATATTATCAAGCTTTGTGTGGCGACTTTCGTTTTGGTATTGGCTATAGACATAGATAAAAGCTATAAGTAGCCGTGTGTGGTGGACATACCCTGAATTTACGATCATGGGGGCATAAGTCAATAGCGAGTTATGCATACTACCTGAATCACCAAACGAAGTTAAGACCCTCGTGAAAGAAAATACTTGTTCTCCGTGTCTCCTAAAAATATCCATCTACTTGCCTGTCTCGCGTATGTTGTTCTTCGCGCTAACAATCTCGCAGTAAATAGCTGTATCAACCAAACGAAAATGCTTAGCCAATTATGACAGCATACTCCTTAAAGCAGTAAGCACGGGCAGTGTTGACTGCTCTTCCGCGCTAGGAATTGCAGTGAAAACCCCCGGCCCCCCCTTTACCAACCGCATGAGAGATAATCACTACGGACGAAAATTCGGTCAGCCTTCTCGCCAAAGGCCTCGTTCGCGCTAGAGATTGCAGTGAAGTCGTGCTTTCCGATGTCACATTCCGAAGCCACCAATAATTCAACTTCCTCCCGCTCAGCCACCCAGCCACATCTGAGTATTAGCGAAGCTCATTGGCCTCAACATCTCTGCAGCTACCTATGTCCAGACCGATGAACACTCGTGCAGACCGCTTGTCCCACCCAGAGATCGTACCGGTGAGGAGCTGACCCCGAGTAGGACGGGTTCATCCAACCACATCAAAGACACACACACCATTACCTTGCTATAAGGATGCCTGTTTACGGCACCGGTGAAGCTCATCAAAGCTCTCGTCCGCGCTAGAGATTGCAGTGAAATCATCTCGACCTGCCTTCCCACCCTCCAAGTCCTTCAGCCTTGCTGCAGCCACCTATATCTACACCAATGAAAACTTACAGAGACCGCTCGTCCGCGCTAGAGATTGCAGTGACACCCCTGACGTCCACATTTTCCATTACAGCAATAAAAACTATCGAGTCTTAGAGACCGCTCCTCCGCGCTAAAGAGTGCAGTGACTCTAAGAGAAAATGCGGCTCTACACGCGTCAACGTCAGCCTTACAACCCTCTCCCCCGCGCTAGAGATTGCAGTGAAATTGTCCATCAGGACTAATTTGCTAAGAACCCATACCCCACACAACCATCAAACCCTACACCACACCCGTAAAACCACACAAACACCATCATACCCCAAAGCACGAATTTAAAACTTCAACAATTCCATTCCTATACTATCTACTCCCTCATCCCGCCCCCATCTTGATCTCAGCATCCCCAGACCATTACCTCCCCTTTCCCCTCCCCCTTTCACAAAAGCTAGAAACCCACAAAAATTTCGAGGTACAATACACATTAAATACAAGATGATACCTCAAAAGGCTGTACTAAGTCCATATAAGTTCAACTGCCTCGGATTCCATTGCCTAGAAACGTGTTTGTCCGAGTAGAAGGGACTTATTCACTGGATTTCGCTATACTATTCACACATACTCCTTCAATTCCTTCCATCCATCTGGCTTTCCCCCTTTGCAGCCTATCCATCCCGCTCCTTCACATTTGCTGGCCCCCCATTGCGCTCTGGTGCGCTCTTCCATCCCAAAGCAAACCCGATAACAAAGTTCAGAATAAAGGGGAGAGAAAAGACGAAGGCCGTTCGGCTCGTCATGGTATCAAAAAAACAAATCAAAACAAGAGAGGCCAGCCAAGGTGTAGAAATGAAAAGGCCTCCGCGAGCCCGAGAAGGTAAGAATAGTGATTCACCTTGGGGGCATTAGTGGTAGCCTGAACACACACAATAAAGAAAAGGAATCCTCGGTGTATCTGAGTAGAAAACACCAGAAGATCGATTAGAGCCCGCCTATGGGGTAGAAGCAATGAGCTGTACATCCGCGGATGGTAGCTCATGCATCGTGCTAAGAAAAGTCCGACAATTCTGACAAAGTGCTGCGTCAGTCATGCTTTGACGACGAGCTATGCAATGCAAAAGGAGTGCCTCGAATCGAAATGCAGACAGAAAGAAAATGAAGCAAAGCCGTTTGGTAGGTATCATTGTTTCAAGGCTGCAAAAAGTCCCGCCAGGAAAAAGATAAAGGGTTGCGATATCAGACGTAGCCTCCGAAATCAAAGGATCGACCGGCGAAGGAGAAGGTATCATGCCATCCTTGTGAACGCCGATGAAACGCCTACGCAACGCCATACGTCCTTTGCTATTAATCCGGAACTTTTGTGTGCTTGCACTGAATGGTGCAAAACTCGCGGGTAATCTTTGTACAAGGTTTGATGAAGATCCACAATCGCATCTACCACTGTCTCCTCATATCTCCGGGGCACGGTTGCCTCTAAGTGTCCCAAACAAATGCTCCGGTGGAATGCGATCGGTGTTATTGCCACGCTCCGGGAAGGCCGTTGGTGCAGGTGAGTAACCTTTAGCTTTCTTGCGGTACCACTCTAAAAGAATACCAGCGACGACGAGCAGGAAGGTAAGAGCAAGTGCAATGGCCAAGGCGATGAGAACGATGAATCCGACCGCGAGGTGTTTTCCACCATTCCTGAAGAAAGAATTGGGGTTCTCGACGAATACTTGCGAGAGGCTGCCAGGAGCATTCTGTGAGGTTGTGGACAAGAGGAATGGAATCAAGGTCGTGCCATTGAATAGTACACCGGATGCGGTTCCAAAGTCGGTGACATTGATGTTCCCAAGAATAAGCAAATCTTGATCTTGGTCGATGAAGTCTGACTCGTCATGGTCATCAGACAAAGACAAGACCTGGATGCCACGAATCGTTGTACCCTGTCCAAACATGTCATTGACTGGCAGCCACTTGTCCCCGTCGTACCGCTGGAGAAATGCTGTGCCATCATTGGCCTGACCAGACACCCAGATCTGTTTTCCATCACTAGTCGCAGGGGACAGTGCGGTCACAGGTCCAGGAAGATCACTCGAACCGGGGAAGTTGACGAAACGGTTATTTGACGAGTCGAACTCGAGAATCCTAGTCTGGTTGTTGCCTGTTGTGAGATTACCGGCTACGAGAAGCTTCGTATCTGAGACCCAGGTCAAGGACGAGACTGAACCGGAGACATCACCGCCTGGCGAGATCCATTGATTACGATCCATGTTCCAGATACATAGAGCTGCGCAACTGAGATCACCAGCCGATTCGAATGCTCCGCCAACGAAAACGTCCTGTGAATTGGGCCTTGGTGCGATAGCATTAACTGTGACGTTCTCTCCTTGGAGCGCGGGAGGCTGTGTATTTGGTAAATTGTTGCTCGACAGATCGTAGGCCATAACGCCTCGGACACGATTGTTGTTGATCCTACCCGAGATCAATCCACCAGCAAATAGAACGTTGGTGTCAGTAACGGCTAGGGCAGCAAAGGTAGAATTAGCATCAATCTCATCACCGAGACCGGTCACTTTGTTCTCATCCTTTCCGTCGATGATGAGCAGATTGGTGATGTTTTCTCCATCTGTCCCTGTTGCTGCGAAGTGGCCGGCCAGAATGGTCTTGTTCATATCATTCTCCTTGTAAAAAAGGGCTGTGACGATTCCGGTTGTGCCAATATCCTGTCCGTTGAACAATGCCCGCTTCTGCACATTACCCTGTTGTTGCTGTTGTGCACGAATTGTCATGGGCAAGGATTGCAGTGAGAGTGGATCTCCAGATTCGAGGCCTACAGCACCACTTACACCGAGGGCTGCAGAGGAGATTGAACCAGCAAACAAGGGGTCCTGTCCGGGGATATCGGTATGAGCCGTCAATGATCCTTGAATCGAGATACCTCCAGCGTTGAGGTTGTGTAGCCAGTTGCGTCTAGACGGTACCCAAATGGCGAAGTTTTGGACCGAAAACTCTGGGTTGTTATCAAATCTATTCACCGAATCAAAGAAGCCGCTAATGCCGAGCACTTGCTCCGGAGTGTCGCTGGTGACGTTGAGTGAGAAGGGAACGATGTACAAAACTGCACCATTCACACCAGCACCAAGAGGACGCCATTCATCATCGGAGTAAACCGCTACTCCGTTGAGGCCTTGCTGAGAGTTGTCTTGCGTATTGGTGAAGTTTCCTCCCACGTAGATGGTAGTGCCGTTTCGGTAGATGGTCATGACTTCCCTGTTCAACCCTTCTCCTGCTAGTGCTTTGGGTCCTCGGGCATTGTTCTCAATCGTGAAGATATTGTTAAAGCCGTCGCCAGAGAAGTTGCCACCAATATAAAGGCGATTGTCGGTTGCCGCAAGAGTTGTAATGATGGCTTGGCCACTGGGAGTCAGATCAGCTCCAGCAGAGTCAATAACGGATTCGGCAAAGTTTTGGTTCATTTCCTGCTCATCTGGATCATATTCGAAAAGGCCGTTGAGATTTCCAGCAGTAGCAGTTTGTAGCTTGAAGCGAACTCTCTGTGCAACAATAGTCAAGGGACCACTCTGTCCGGGCGATGGAGCTATTGTGACTGAAGGGCGGAACCCATCGGTAGCATCGACAAAACCGTAGTAAATCTCGTCATATTTGTCGAAATTGTTGGTCTGGAAAAGTTCGGTGGAAGTGGGCTCGTCCGCCGACCTGCTCATGGATCCCGTGATATTGACTCGCCCACGGGTACCACAAGTGCCGTCACCTTGGCAGCCGGGTGTGTAGATGAGGACCGTGTAATTTCCGGGCTGCTTAATATCTGGCTGGAAAACTACAGATGCTTCATCGGGATTAATGTCATTACCCTGTAACGTTGCTGTGAGATACCGAGAGTTGCTGTCGTGCGAGGGGGTGTTCTGCCATGGTCCAGTGGCAGTAGAGATCGCGCCGGTAGTGACACCTCCACATTTTGGCTCGTTGAAATCATTAATTGCAAATGTGTAGATGTCTAAATATGTTAGAGATTGTGCACGTTGTCGGGTGTTGTCCATACCGTTTTGGAACAATTCAATTCCATTAAGTCCAGCGCCTGGACCATACCAGTCAGAAATGTCAATTTTGAATGAGTTCATGCCAACAATGTTGACGAACAAAAAGTCTTGTGCTGTGGTGTTGCCTTCGGGTAGCGGGCACCGTGCATCACAGAATCTCGTCTCGCCTGACTCCGGGTCGGTGAAAGTGAGATTCATGATGCCGCCATCGGGTAGCGCAGTAAACCGGAAGGTCTTGGTGCCACGGCCTTCAAATTTAGTATTATGAAGTCGTAATTTTGTAGGCTCGAATCCAAAGCCAAAGTCTGCCTGCCAAAATCCGGGCGCAGTGTCAGACAAGAGCCAAGTCGAGTCTGCGCCTTCGGCCTCGACATCCGACTTGCAAACAATGTTCTTGGGGTCAGTCAGTCCGGGTCGCCCAGAGCTCGTCTGTGCAGTGATGGATGCGGATCCAATTGGGAGGACCTGGGTGTTGTTCTCGCGAGGCGCCGTCGAATTATCTCCTAAACCATTAAATTCTCCTCCAAATATTATCTTCCCATTCGGCGCCTTCGTGATCGAATTAACAGGTCCATTGAAGCCGGAAAACGGCATGTTCGTCCAGTCTTCAATCCACACAATCGCATTACTTGCATTAGCACCGGTGAAAGAGCCTCCGATGAAAACGCGGCCCCGTTCTGCATCGCAAAACACGGCATTGACCGAGCCATTTAGACCTTCGAGGGGGGTGACGGAGCCATCATTTGGATCGAGCAGCGCAATACCACCAGGGGTGTGCTGCTCACCAACGCTAGTAAAGTTGCCTCCAAATACGATGCCCTGCAAGTCGCCATTCCGCTCAAAGGCACACATTGTCTTGATATCGGCGTCTGTCTCGTTGAGGGGCGCGAAGATGCCGTTGGGGTATCGGGATAGGAGAGCTCCATTGTTGCCCGTGGACCTTTCCGTCTGGCCCTCGTATTGATATAGGGATATGGAGTCGAAGTCGCCGGCGAAGGCTACGCGGCCGAGGTTTTCGAGATTGAGATTAGGAGATGGGACTTGAGTGAAGTTGAAGGCGGACGAAGGGTGTATTAGGTGCTGCGACGCGAAGAGCAGCGAGAGAGCAAGCTTGCCGGCCCGCGAGCCCAGCGATGAGGAAAAGAGCTCCCTCATGGCCAGCTGGGGGCTCGACCGAAACGGGGTATAGGATGGTGTCGCAATGGAGCGATAGCGGTGGTGGTGGAGGTCAAGAGTGGAAGGGAGGGCAAGACATGCTCGAGTAACAGGTTCGAGGTGACGGATGACAGAGGGATCGTCGGCCGTGGGAGTGGGAAGCTGGAAGTTCTAGCGGGAGAGTCGCGCGATGCCGATTGGCGTTTTGGCGGCAGGAGCAGCAGCCGGCGTGGTGTGTCAAGCGTAAAGCGCAGCCGCTTGGCGTTGCCTGACGTTTGGTTGAAGTAGAGGAAGGGGAGGGAGCAGTGGAGCCTTGAGGCTGAAACGAATGACTTTGGGTGAGATATGGGCAGTGTACGAAGTAGAAGGAAAGCAAGGAAAAGAGCCGGCCGGGCAAAGGTGTGTGTGTGTGTGGGAGTAGAGGGTGAGTGAGAGAGAGAGAGCAATGTGGCTGCTGCTGGGGAGAAGCAGGAGCAGGAGCAGAGCAGGGCTGCGGCAGGGGAGATTTGACGAGAAGGGGCAAAGGCGCGCTGCGTCTCCGTGGAGTGAGAGAGAGTGAGCGAGCGAGCGAGAGAGCGAGGCGTGAAGGTGGTGAAGATTAGTGCGCGTCTGTGAGGTCTGCGGGAGGGTCTGTGGCCTGAGTGGGTGCGTGGGTGGGCGCAAATAAGATGATGATGATGGCAGCAAGCAGCAGCAAACGCAGGAGCGGGAGGAGGGCTCTGGCGGTGATTTGCAGCTTCGAATCCAGCCAGTACCAGCCTGAAGGCCACCAAGGCCCTGGCCGTTCCCTGGTCGTTCCCTGGTCATTCACCCCGTCGAGGCCCGCAGAAGGACGACACCAAACGAGGGTCGAGGTTGACTGAGCGACCAATGGAACGCACCAATGCCCCAATCCGCCGGCCTACCCGCACAGCCCGCAATCTCGCACGCTTGCCGCTAAAAAGCTTGTCGCACGCGTCTTCCCCTTCACGCCTTTCGTAAGTCGTCGCGACTCGGCCGTTGCAGGAGATGGGCAATCACACAACGCTCGACTCCGCTCGTCTCTTACTGCTCAAAGTCCACAAGCCTCGTCCTCATCCGATTCAATCATCGCCCGTTTGCCGACTCACGATCCACGATCCAACTATTTGATTAACCACCCACGCGACCGCCCCGATCCACCTTTGCTGTCTTATTTCTATTTCTACACCTCTCCAACGCGCCGCTTGTCTTGCCTGCATGGCCACCTATACATGTGTCTCTGCCTCTGTCTCTGTCTCTCTCCTGGCCTGACCTACCCGGGCGGAGATCCACATATATACATCCAGGCGAGCCCTCCTGCGTCCAATTAATCTCCAGCATCCCCGACAAGCCAGCAACCAACAGGCGACAATATCCACAGTCCTGTTGGCCGTGGCTGGGGTCACACCAAGACCATGACGACCATGTCACCATGTCTCTGCTCTTTGTGTACTCGTTCTCGGCTTGCGTCGTAACACCATGGTAGCTCGCTGCAATTCCATGATACCTCACCACTCATCATCGTCCATCCCATCGCGATTCTTCAAGCAAGATTCCCCTCCCCCCCACCCGCCTGCTTGTTGCGGCAGTTGATCGATCACGATGATGACGCTTCCCTTCGTCAGTGCTGTCATCCATCGTGGCAGTGACCTCAACACCCAGCATATCACTTTCCAACAACGCACCACGAAAGGTTTCGGACGGCATAGGCAACCCGCTCGCATTTCTATCCACATCGCGGAGCCGGTGGCCGGAGGCCGCATCGCCCATAATCCAGGCCCTACACCACACACGTGTACCCGGTACGAAAGTATTCAGCGGTACGAAGTATGGGTAAGCCCATGGCTTGGAGTCATAGACTAACTTTCCTCACCCTCCACCACCAGCCAGCGCCTCTATCCAAAATCTTCAATTGCGAGACTTTGGCGGTTTTGGCTGCGCACACGCACAATGCGCACCCTATCCAAACACTACCCACATACTTCCCTCCATCTATCCTCCGTGCCCAATGAAGCGTCTAGATTTGCAATCCCTCTACACAAAACCTCCTGCTTCGCATCACTCCCCTATAAACCTCCGATGCTAAGCATAAACTCCCCATCGTCAACCTCAAAAGTGAAAAACGTCACAGAACACCACCGCAACGCAAAGCAAGGGGCAGCCTGAGTTTCCAACGTGCTGCGCACGCCCCTGCTTTACTTTGCTTGCTTGCTGACACGGCACCCGAGCTGCCCGGTCGTTTCACGAATCCGCAGAAACCCTGCCCTGCTCGGACCCGCGCTGCCTCAGCCTGATCAGATATTCTGCCCATCCCCATCCGCATGCTCCTATTCGTGGTTAGTCGAAAGGCACCCCAGTCTAACATTAACTGCGTACGTACAGCCAAAACGGGACCAGAGACGAGACAGGTACGGGACCAAAAAAAGCACGTGTATGTACCGTGCGTGTAGAGCATAGATATACATTCAGATAGGCAGAAAAGGATAGATTCGCGCTGTGTGTGCGCCAGCCCTGAGACTATCCAGATTTCGAATTCTCCTAGTCGTTGATGTTTAGAGTAAAATTGCAGTACACACACACACACCTCATCCACACCTCACCATACGCTCCCGGGCAGTAGATCGTCCAGCCCTTCCCATACCCACCTACCCTCCCGGTATCCCCCCAAAAAGGCAATTCATAATCAAGCCACATTGCGAGAAATCCATCATTACGCAAACCCCAAAACCAAGCACGCGGCCGCTGAGACATCTACTCACCTCATGCCCAATCATCAAAATCACGTGTATGTCCTTCCTTCCCGTCGTAGGTAAGTAGACAGTTCGAGCTAGAGTGGGGAGTGTACCGCCTTGCGTCCACATTGCACATGCGTCGCAGGGAAGGAAGGCCTACATGTCGTGTCGTGCATGTGATGGACTGGATTTGTGGCTGGTGAGGGGTTTGGATCTGTACTACCTACGCTTAGATGCTGTACTAGGTGTGTTGTGGGCGGGGGTTTGGTTGTACGAAGGCGTGCGTGGCTGGCTGGGCGGGGCTGGTTGGAATGTAAGTTGTATGTCACATGTGGGCTGGTGATTTCGGGGGGGACCGGGGAGGGGGGAGTGGTGTTGTATATGGTGCTGGGTGTGGAGTTGGGGTATGATGAATTTGATTAAGATTTGGTTTTGGGTTTAGCAGTGAGTGATAGAGACTGAGATGTGGTGATGTGTAAGTTTAAGATGGGAGATTAGGTTTTGAAGGTTTTGATGCTGTTGAAGACTTCTGTTCGAATGGATTTTTTGTATATATAGAAACCTGAGGAATAAATCTCAATTGGATGAAAATGATTCAATGACATATCACAAAGCCTAGCAACAAACTTCCCACTTCCTTCTTCCTACTTCAGCACTCATCGCGTGGCATATAGCAGTCTAGTAACCTGGATCACTCAACCCAATTCAATACATTCACCGATATTTTGAACTTCTGATTCATACACCGCGGGCTGGACTGGATTAGTGGTAAGGCACGTTATGTCGGAGTTTTAGATTTTACATGGAAGGTGATATCTTATAACTACTTCTTGAGTCTTATCGTGGTAGTTGGTGTTAGGTAATAATAGTATTAAATGAACAGACCCATCTAATGTAATGAATGCTGCCGAATATGAAGATAGACCATCTCCATTCTGCATAGACTATATCTTAAATTCGTCCCGCAGTAGTAAGAGGATTATCCGTAGTCTACCAATCTTCATCGTATCTAGAACGTATGCGCATTCCAGATAGTGTCGATGCTATATTCCTCTCGGACGAATTGATCATACGCGGGCCGAGGACGAGGGGATCTTTTTTGGCGTACAAACCTAGTTTCCATAAGCATAGAGAGAGGGATTAGAAGGAGGGAGCTTGAAAGGGCTCGTGTACGATGTTTGATGTAGAAGAATATCATTCCGAATCTGAGGACAACGAGCGCGAGATTGGTGGTGTTGGTCTTGCTGGGGAGAATAATAGAGATTCTTTTAAAACTTCTTATAAGACTAAGTACGAGGATGGTCCTGAGGCTAATCATTCACAATCTTTCAACGATGATTCAGATATGAAGCATGACCACAGGAGCGAAATGAGATGTAATAAAAACATAGCAGTCACGAGAGACATACAACACAACACTACGACTCCATTCCTAATTGGAACCTCACAACGATCGAAATCAAAATAGCCCCTGATAGTCATACTTAACATCTACAAATCCCCTAAAAGTAAATTACATAGTATTAGATGCCCTAAATTTCTTACGGCTCTCCTATTATCACTAATCTCCTTAAGAGCGGTGATAAACATAGTCATGTAGGAAAGACTCATCGACACACCTATCCACATAATCATCAACATACCTAGAAAATGAATACCTAAAATACCATTTAACGAAAAATCGAATCTATGGGCTATGGCATATTTACTTATAAACAACGCCTAATCAAATCTATTATATCATTTCCTAAACCCTAAGAAAAGCTCCTAGAACAAATCTAAACCTAGATACGTTACTATAAGCACATGATTAACAAAAGAATGGCTAAAAGACGCTATGCTAGTTTCGACTGAAATTTCTCATCTTATTCATGTGCATAGTATAGAGATTGGGTGGTCATGTACTAGCTGTATATAATGTAAGAAACTCCTTCTGTTAGGAGTATATAGCACATGTGTCTAATGAGTAGGACTGAGAGAATGCAGAAAGAAAGAAAGATTATGTAGAGTTGAATACCCAAACTTTCATTAAGAATTATTACAGTGTCTAGTATTGTTGAAGACCGCCCATCCATCTATATATTTCGTCGCGTTCTCTGTAAGTGGAGTACAGTGTATCCAGCACCTTTAAATTCCATTCTCCTTTCTATAACGCTCCATGCCAATAAATATAGCCGGGAAAAAGAAAACCCAATAGTACAAAGTCGTAAAATCATATAATCTAAAGCCGGGTGAACAATTAAGGGGAGAGATTTTCGTCTACGAAGACACAGTCTTCTCCTCATCCGCCTTCCTTTTCTTTTCTACAAAACCCTGTTCGGTTTCTAACGCCCTGTCGAGTGGTAATCCTTTTGTGAAGGCGCTCGCTATCATCGCCACGCCAGATAAAACCGTCATGACGATCCAGATATACTTCAACGCATCGGTGTAGCTATCTCTAAGCTGATCCTTCATCTCGCCAGCAGGCATTGCTTTGATGATCTGAACGAGGCCCGCAGCGTCTTTACTGTATTCCGTGGCCATGTCGGCGAGCAACGGGTATGTGAGCATTTTCTTCTTCATTTGGTTTTGGAAGATAACGCCGCCGATGGCGACGCCGATTGTTTGACCGAAGGCCCGGAGGAAGGAGAAGATGTTTGTAGCGTAGGCTTGGTCTTGCGAGGTTGCGGAGGCTTGGGTTGCGATGGCCATGGCGGGGAAGAGAATGCCTGTGCCAATACCGCCGACGAGGTTGAGGAAGATCCAGGACACGGTGTTTGTGTTGGATTTTAGGTAGATGAGGAGGCCCATGCCGAAGGTTGTGAGGGTCCAGCCTGACCAAATGGCCCAGCGGTAACGACCTGTTATGGCGATTGCGGCGCCAACAGCCTGGGTGTGTGGTTAGTAATGTTCGGATGGAGGGGACAAGAGTGGAGGGCTTACCATGGCGGCTGGGGCAACGGTGAAGGTTTGTGGGAATAGAGCTACACCGGCCATGATTGGTGACATGCCCTTGACTGCTTCGTAGTAGAGCGGGAGATAGTATAGAATGCTCCATAAAATGATGCCGTGAATTACAGTCTCAAAGTATGTAACAGCTGCTGTCCTGCTCTTGAAGACACTTGTGCGGATCAAAGGCTCAGGAGCCCAGTATTCTTGATGGATGATGAATACGACGAGACCGGCTGCGCTGACAAGCATGGGCACCAGTGTGCGCCAGCTGTCCCAAGGGTATTGAACACCACCCCAGGTTATGGGAATGAGGAAGCCGGTTGTCGAACCCAGGAAAAGTACCATGCCAATCCAATCGACTCGGCGAAGCTTTGCGAGGAATGACCCAGTCTTATAGTTTAGCTTTAGGAAGAAGGTGATCATGATACCACCGATGCCGATAAAGGGGAGGTTGATCCAAAAGATCCAGCGCCAAGATACATTCTGAGCGAAGCCGCCACCTATGTATTGTCAGATCATGAATGTATGTTTTATATGTGTGTATGGCATACCAAGCAAGGGACCCACTACGGTTCCGATAGCCCACATGGCACTGAAGAAGCTGAACCACTTCCCTCGTTCGCGGAGAGGGACCATGTCAGTGACGACAATTTCTGTCAGGCAGATAATACCACCGCCACCAATCCCCTGAATACTCCTAGCCACAAGGATAACAGTGAAGTTATCGGCTACCGCAGCGACAATGCATCCCACCAAGAAGAGGACCAAGCTGACATAGATCAACGGCTTCCGTCCAAAAATGTGCGAGAAAGATCCCAAGACAGGCTGGAAGACGGTCGATGTCAAGAGAAACGATGTACCAGACCAAAAGGCTTCGATGGCTGATCCCCCAAGAGCCTTTGCCATGATCTAGGGACTTGTAAGAATCGGTGAAAATACTGCAATAATGAGACATACCGGTAGAGCGACGGATATAGAAGTTGCATCTAGAGCCGCCATGAGTGTGATGATAGAAAGGGAGGCAAATGCAGCAATGAACCGCCATCCCGGGTTGAATACTGGTTCTTTAGGTTCATCTTGGGGCTTATCTGCCATTGAAACGTTCTGGGAAGAGGCAGAATCGTGATTCTTATTCTCAGGCAAGTCCAATTTGGACTCGTCCATTATAGAGGCCGAAGCTGGAGTGGCAGACATGGTGGTAGAGCCTCCCTAGGGCTTCTAGTATAAAGACTCTGTGTCTCTAGCAATTGAGAAGTGGATGTAGGAATTCGAGGTTGAATGTTCTCAGGAGACTTTAGAGGAAGCCTAATCAGGCTTGTAAAGTAGCGGATGTTGTTTTGGATAGGCGTTGTACTTGCTTGACATGGCCACGTTAGGGCGCCAGGCATCTAGATATATATGCATATTGTCTAGTTAAGGTGGGTTTGTGGTTCGAAAGGAAACCGGGTGAATTTTGGTGTCGTTAACGTTATGGCCGCAAAGCTCGTGTTATCGGAGGGACTTCAGCCCTTGTTGGATCCTGAGCATTCTGCGATCACTAACCACGTTGAGCAAGCGTAGTGCCTGGAACTCTTCACAGGCAAGCCACCAGACGGGTTCTAACGAGATCTAACGCACGTGAACGGAGCCGGGGCAATTGAGACACAAGCTTCTCTACGGTATGATAGCATGCTGGTCTGAGGTGGTGACGGCGACATTTGGGATGCGGCCCAAAGTTGCCCCGGTCGAATCCACCACGTTTTGGAAGCCACTCAGCTATGAGTAATCTCGTCGAGCGGTTGCACGCCTTTTGCATACTATATCACGGCCAATTCGCCGTATGTTAGTTTATCGCATGCCTTGGTGCGCTTTTGGTGCGGCGCAAAGCATGAACTGGACCTATGCGAGGAGAGCGAAGCTTCACAGCTTGAAGCACATCATTCACCGTACATGTCATGCACCGTACAACGGCCGATAAGTAATCGGAACACATCAAACAGGCAGCATCGTCCCGACCGGGTTGCAACTCTCTGGACCATGACAATCTTTCCGATAAGTCCCCGCTCTTGGCTCCTCTGATGATGAATAGAAAGAAGCAAAAGGCCGCCAACTGAGTTCCCGTCGCGGTGCGTGCCTGAACTCATGTCGATGCTCGCCGTTCCGGAGAATTCGAAAGGCCGACTACCTGACCGATGTGACGGCAACAAAGAACCTTCATAATAGACTGCAGGATCGCAATGGCAGGCCGCTAGAAATTGATATGGAACCAATAGGACAAGCACTACCTTTCGAAAACCAGCATGAGGTCGCGCAGCTAAATTCTCTTACTGATTGCGCACAGTGATGGAAAGGGACACCTTGGACTTCGCCCTGAGTGGTCGGGTCAACTTCCCCTTGCCTTACCGAAAACGGCGACATCACAAACGTCGCTTTCATCCACTCGACGTCCCAACACCTTCTCCATCATATCAAACATGTCAAATCATCTCTGCAATTTGGTCCTCATCGATTTCCTCTTCTTGCGCAATCCGGCCTTTGTTCTTACCAACGGGGTTGTCCTATTGTCAACTGCCGCTCTCTAGCCCAAGCCTCATTGATATCATCTGCCTCATATGGCTGTCACTCATCTCAATCAAGCCTCATCTGATCCCTCATCTGGTACATGTTCTATGGTACATGTTTTGGATTTGCCATAAATAGCTGCATTAGGAGTCTATGGCATTCATCCTTTGGATTTCTTGGTGAATCGTCATAGCTATCTCATGGTGAGCAAATCTCTCTAAATGAAAACACAGTTAAAGTACCTCTTTTGTCCACCTGCATGCGCTGCCATGACCGATCGTTATCTCCATCAGGGATGCCCGTCTCCGCGTCTTTGTCCTCACCTAGGAATCTGCCAAGGTTTGCCGCATTTGCTGCCCATACACGTGCTCCCCCAAATCTCTTTGTTATTGGAAGCCCTCAACGGAAACTTATGTCAAGGTATGTTGAGCCTCTTCGCCGATGCGCTGTTCGCGATTCCCAGGCATGCACCGAAGCCGAAGAGGCCACATAGGCTCCCCATTCAAACAGGCAAATCCATCGTCTTCCTCACTCGAGGGCATGGAAAAACCAGTTCGTTCGTTCAAATCCTTCATCAAAACTGTGCCACCAAACCCTCATCACCCGGACAATAACAAGCCTTTGCCGCCCGTACCATCGCCACCAAGGGATACAACATCCCCAGACACATCGACGCCTTCCCCTGCTTCTGGCGGACGACAATCGAGTGTAGCCTCCTGGAAAGCTCCTGCGGACTGGTTTGGCGACGACGTTGACCTAGAGGTCCCTCCAATCCCGACAAGCCGAGAATACTCTCCGTTACTTCCAGAGCCCTCTCCTGATATCATTGAAAAGTACATGGAGTTACGCCTGGCGCAAGGAGGTGCAACACCTCCACAACAATCTAGATTGGTCCCGATATATGAACGAATGAGCTCGGATTTTGGCGCGCCTCGAACACCACCTCGGACACCCCTACCATTACCCCCTACATCCAACCCTTGGGTCGATGAGAAAAAAGTACGACTTGGATCTCCGTCGATGAGTATCTCGGGTCCGGAAACAGAAGAGGGAGCAAGCTCCCCACATGATTTCTCAAGGGGCTTTACCCGCTCTCCATCCCATTCCTCGCGCTCTCAAGCATCGGCCAGCTCAATACCTGAAAAAGCGTACGCATGCCTTGGGATCAGTTCACCAAGTGCGCGGTCCACTTCGTCAGACAATGACAACCATCCGCGAGCCGTATCTCCAGAGCCAGAGCATAACCGGCCCGACCGTCAATATTTGAAAAGTAAAAAGCTTCGGTCTCTGAACAAAGGAAGCCCACTGGTCGATGATAGCTGGGAAGATTCAGAAATGGACGATAGAACAAGACAGATGAGCTTTTCGCAGGATTATCACGATTTGCTTGCCGATCAGTATCAAGAAATGAGCGTTGGGCAAGAAGAGGTACTTCGACATGCACCAAACGAAAACGTTTCGAGCCCATGGTCTGAACGACCTAGCATGAAGGGACCATCACGGGAACATGAGCTCGTTCCTCCACCATTGTCTTGGAACAAACCAGAGGGTGGATTCTCTCCAAATGTGGCCCGTGAGTATGGAGATGACAGTCCCACAGCGCCAGACATGGAATCATCATCACACTACATGAGGCACAAAATCTCTGAGAAGGTATCGGCATGGGTTCCACGTAGTATTTCTGACGGGATCAAGAGGACTACATCAAGGCGTAGGAGAGCATCATTCGCCCGTAAATCAAGAGAAATTACTCAGAGGGACTCTGTGGCCCGGGGTAACGAAAAGCCAACATGCATTCCGGAGCCACAAGTTGATCAAATGATTGACGAAGAACTGCGACATTCCGCATCCCTCCCCCAAACCATTTTCACTAAGAAATCCCCCATGGCGGAAGGCTTGGGCAGAATCGACACAAACCATGCCGCTCATTCATCTCCAAGGACTGCAGATAGTCAATCCACTCCACTGGTCTGTCTTCCTGGACGCTTCGCTCTGGTACGCACACCACCACTGGCTCCAAAGTCTGAATCTGCGAGTATAATAAATCCCTCGCCATCCTCGTCCGCCCCTCGCAGCCCAGTGGTTGGAGCGACAAACCGTGCCGAATATGACGAATCGCCAATATCATACCAGTCCGGGAATCGTTCTTCCTACAACAGCTATCTCTCTAGCTCGAGCAATCCCAGAGCAGCAGCGATCCGTAATAAGATTCGCAACTCCTTAATCTCATCCGATTCATATCACTCGACCAGATCGAGCCCTTCTTCTGTGACAACATTCTCGACTCCACAAGAAACGCATGTAGAGGGGCTGCAATCAATTGCGTATGGTGATACGGCAGCACCTCGGAGGCCGCGCTTTAGTGAGGAAGACGAGATTCACAAACCTACCATCTTTGAAAAGGCACTGGAGGCGCGAAAGAGACACAGCCGGGAACTGCGACAGGAGAAATTGAAGAAGAGTATTCGAGTCCTAGGACCGACAGATCCCGGGGTTGCTGCAGCGTATGTGAAGAAAGAGGGGGCAGTGCCCGTGCAAGTGCCAGTGGCTGCGAGTAGAGCGCGGGGGTTCATGGTTGGCGAGCCAATCTGACATGTGCAATGGCACAGAAAGACAGGGATGGATGGCCAAAAAGGGGGGCAAATGTGATAGTGATAGCGTAGTGGACCTACAGTAGACATACCAACAAGCACATTCAAGCTCACCTTTTCTGGCCCATGGGCGCCAAATGCGGCGGGAGTGCCCTCGTAGATCAGGTCATGCTCCACAAATCCTGGTATCACGGCTTTCCCCAAATGTGCTAGCCTAACCTGCACGACTGATCATCTGTCCTACATAGGGCGGGCCTGCGTCTACCCCAACATTCCCAACGTACGCCTTTTGAGCCCCAATTCCCCTCCCTCTTCTGCCCAAAGGACTTGACCTGACCTTGAATTTCCAATTGCACTCCGTTCCATTCCCATTCCATTCCCATTCACTCTCCCCACGCTCGCTTCTTTGCACGTTCTGCACCACCCGCTTCACGTTGCTCTTATCTCGCTACGGCTTTCTTGTAAATCAATCATGGGCGACTTCAACCCAACCATCCCCAATGCCCCTCCTATTGAGATATCGTCACACCTGACAATTCAGCCCCCACTTTCCCGACGAGGCCATGGCCCAGGCCTGATCTTGGTCATGGACCACTATGCAACGCTCGACAAGTCCGATAAGCATCTTGATCCACCACCTTTGACCAAGTGGGCTGAGGAAGGGTATGCGGTCGCGCAGGTACTGGTCCCGGGAAAGGTAGATGATGGAGGCGAGTTTCCACTCGAGAAGGCTCTGGGGCTACTGAAGGAGTTGAATAGCTGTGATTTTGGGGAGGGTGTGGGTTTGATATGTAATTCTCTCTTCTCTAATTGCTTGCTCTCCTTCAATGCTCCCTATCTCCTTTCTGAGTAATATAATCAAGAGTTTGGAACGTCATGGCTATTACAAGGAAGACTGACAACGGTCCAGCCTACCTCACCCGAATCCCCTTTTATGTCGAATCCCTCGCCAGCCTATCTCCAGACATCAAAGCCATCGTATCCTACGGCGGCCGACCATTCACCCCCATCAGCACAGACGACCACCACACGACACCACCCCAACTAATCCACATATCCGGTCCAGAAACCCCTCGCCGACAATCAATGTCCGTCGTCCCAGACACACCCACAACCCCAAACCCATCAGCCTACCCCCCAAACACAAAAACCCACCGCTACCTAACCGCCAAAAAGGACAGCTCCTGGCCCCTCCCCTCATCCCCAGACTACCACCCAACCTCCGCAACCCTCTCCCACACGCGAACCCTAACATTCCTCAAACCCCTCTTAAACGGCCCCTTTTTCGACCTCGAAGCAATCTGGGACGAACACTGCACCTACGAATTCAGCACACGATCCGTCGCTCACACAATGTCCACCATGGTACCCCAACCCTACGTAAACCACATTCCCACCATGACCGGGGGAATCGGACAAACCGCCCTCACCAACTTCTACACCCAGCATTTCATATTCGCAAACCCGGACGACACGGAATTAGATCTTATTTCCCGCACCATAGGCACAGATCGTATCGTCGATGAATTCATATTCAAATTCACTCATGATCGAATTGTAGATTGGATTCTCCCTGGTATCCCCCCAACCCATAAATATCTTGAGATACCGTTCACGGCTATTGTCGGGATTAGGGGTGATAGACTTTGGAATGAACATATTTCTTGGGATCAGGGGACGGTTTTGAAACAGCTTGGGTTGGTGGGGGAGTGGATTAGGTTTCCGTATCAGGTTGAAGGGAGGAGTGCGGATGAGGGGAAGAGGTTTGAGGTTAGGACGCCGGTTGTGGGTGTTGAGGGGGTTAGAAAAATGGCGGAGGAAGGGGCTGAGGTTAGTAATGGGTTGATTGAGAGGGGGAGGGATGGTGGGGGTGTAAGGGAGGTTGAGGATGTTTAGTTGGGGGCTGGTGGGGGTTATGCCGTATGAATTCCCTCTTTTCTCTTTCTTTTATTTTTGTTTTGGATGGCTAGGTGGATGGGGATATACCTGCAATTTTCTTTTTCTCTTCTTTTCTCTCCTTTCTTTCTCTTTATATTTCGTTGTGTTTACTTCAAACAAAAAATAGTCGGAGTGTGGCGGTTATGTACCGTATGGATACTCCTTACATGAACGACTTCTGGGTAGGCAACCTCATCCCCAAAAAGAGATTTCATAATTCCTGAAGCATCTGATTCTATACTTCACTGCGTACGAGTGATCGGCAAAAAAAGAAGGAGAAAGGAATAATTTTCATCTTTGAACAGGCTAGAACCAGTAATCGACAAAGGTATCTCAAGCAATCCAGAGGAGCCCGCTTACCGCATCCCACTTCCCTTACCAGAAGAAGCCAACATGCCACGCACTCGGCCTCATGAACGTCAGATATTTACTCACCATGAGTACCACCAAAAACGCCTCTTCCGATTAGTATCTCCCTCTCAGCCCTAAACACCCACTCCTCAGCTCCGACCTTACCCAATCCCTCCCTCCTTCTCTGCTCCCCTAACTCACCCCACCGCACCAACAAATTCCCATCTAGAATTCCCCTTGTCCCTCCTCCGCCACCTAGCTCATTCTCCACTGCTCTATAAGCTCGCGGATTGAGTCCACATGGGCTATCTAAGGTATTAGCTAGGAAGGTGGCTAGGCCGCTGAGACGCCTATATGAAGATTCTGAAAGCGGGGTGATGAGGGCGAGGGTTCCGGATTGGGATGTGTGGAGGATTTGATGTGGTGGCGATGGCGATTCGTCCGAGTCGATATCCATGGGCCCTGGGGAGATATCGCCAAGGTTGAAGTCAGAGGTTGAAGGGCCTTTGAGGGTGGAGCGGAGCAGGTGCATGGAGACTGGGAAGTGGCCTGTGTGGAAGGTAGATTTGGTAAGGAGCTTGAGGCCGCCCATTGACTTTGGACCTGTATGCGTGGTGAGTAGACTGTTGGGAAAGGCATGGGTAGGCGAGAAAGGGGAAAGCATACTCTCAGGGTCGAATTGCAGCACTTGCAAATTCATGTCACCATCGGCGACTATAATATGCAGCTGTTTTTCGAATGGCAGGAATTCGGCTGCCAAAACCTCTAGCCGATGTCGACTTCGGCCGAAGAGCATCATCTTGTAAGGCTCCTCCTACTTACGCATTAGCATCATCACAACTTAATGGTAGTGAGTAGATCTTACCGTATAACCAGTGAACCAAATGCCCTTGAATGCATCTCCCATCAACAACATACCTGTATTAGGTAGCGTTTTCAGGACAGTAACATAGCATTGCATATCCATAAAAGCGACTGGCAGTAACGTGCCATCTTCTTTCAAACCTCTCACCATACACTTCTGACCTTGAGCCATGATCAAGAAACCCTGCGTGCCGAGTTCGGAGATTGCAGACACTGCTCCTTTTACCTCGTCTTTCACGATAAGGCGTAATTTACGATTGGTTTCCGGCCGCCCGGGCTCAGGAACGACAGTGATTACTTCAAATATGCGGATGTTGCCTTTGGTCGCAAGATCTTCGCCTCTGACGATTGATGTGCCTACCGCGATGAGAGCCCGTCGTTCATGGGTCGTTTCTGATATCTCCAGATTCAGAGTTTTTATACAAAGTATCACTTCTTGAGGATCGAGTTGAAATCTAGAGAGGTCAGCCACGCTCCTGATCATACTGATCCTCTAGCACTTACGTATCAATGATGGACCATGTCTTCACATCAACCACCTTGATAATCCCGTGTTCAACGTGCGGTAGGAATGTGGTGTCTAAAATGATAAGCTTCCATATATTACTGGTCATTCGCATGTTATACCTTCTTTGGCCCATTCATAATGATAGGTATCTTCAGGAAGCGTAAACTCTTCCCTTTGACCCATCCCCATGACATAGACGTCTCGCGGGTGATATGAGAACGCATAAATCTCTGAGCCCATCGGATATCTCCGCGCTGCCCAGCCTAAATGCCCGTAATGCGTCTGTGTGGGTAGTTGGGATATGCGAAGGGTATTCTTCACGTTAAATCAATATTTAAATCGGTAACATTTGGAACTTTCCAACTTACATCAGAATCAATATACGCGAAACCTCTTTGGCATCCTGAAGTATGAAAACGGGTCAGGCCTTTGACAGCATTTCCCTGAAGGCTAATCACGCGTGCTGCGCTCGAGGATTCTTTGAATATGAATGATGGAGAGGTACCCCGCTGAAAGACGGTCGAGTATCCGCAAATATTGTCCAGTGCAATCAAAGTGCTTTCCCTCCCGGCGTCCTCTGTCTCTAGAGCTGGTTCTTCTGAATACTTGGGAAGATGAGGTTGTGAAAGTTTGAGCCATCTCAGATTGGTGGTCCAAGGATCCGATTGGGCCCGTTGCGGATGGTGGAACGCTTTGTAGATGACTAGGTCGTCTGTTGAGGTACGTACCTAGAAACAAATTAGCCATGACAGTGCAGACGTAGAGGATTTTCGTACTATCAAGTGAGGAGATTTGTGTGTTGAATCCCCGATATCGGCAGCCAAAACTTCAGTGATCGCTGCTTTGACTGTGCTTCGTCGTGCGTAATAATCTGCGGTTAGAAGAGGTGGCAAAAAGCTCAAGCCTTCGGCTACATAATTAGGAGAATCTAAGTTCGACATAGCGAAGACCTAAACAACATTAAGACTTGGCTGATTACTTTAGAGCGATGGGAACTTACCTGTAACCCTCCCTCAGGCGTTAGTAAAAATGCATAGACATCGTCAGCGACCGTGGTGGATTTGAAAAGCGAAGCCGATAACCATTTTGTTGACGATATGCCGGTAGCCTCTAGATCTTCGACTTCACCAGTTCCGCTGGCTTTGAATATCTTGACGCTGGAGTCGTCTCGTAGCACTAATAAGTAGGGGTCCGCAAAGCTGGCATGAATGACGCGTAATTCGGCGCCACTTTCTTCGTCCTCCATCGGGATGATCTGATCCATATTCAATTCTGTCGGTACTGTAAGCCAAATTCTGAAGACTAGGATATCTGCAAGACCGTTTACCGGAATCATAGGTTCTCACTTCACCCCTTAGAACTTGAACAACTTTGGTACCTCCAGCCAGTGTGCCCACATTCATGGTCGAGCCATCTTCCCGTTCAAAGTCCCCTTTGGGGCTTTCATTGATTTCGTTACCGCTGACCTCATACACAACAGTATCCTCATTTCCATCCGTGCCTGCTTTGCAGACCACGAGATATTGGTCGTAGTCCGCGTCGGAAGACATGTTTGCTTCAGTATCTTGGCCGATATCTGTAATTAACCCTGTGGGGGCTTGTTTTCTAGCATGGACAGCCCAGAGGCCTCTGGAAGAAGCCAGTGCCTTTTGCGCAAGTTTGATGGGGGCAAGCTCGCGGCTCAGCACTGTCACACCGCCGGCACTACCTCTACCAGAAGAAACAACTACGTCTCCTACGCTCTCTGACCGAGCCGAGAAAGCATTCCCACTCACAGTCGTTGAAGAGTGCACTACCGCGTCTCTTATAGGTGCAATCGTCGGAAGAGTGTCGTGAATTCGAAATGTGTATGATCCTGGGTCGCTAGGTTCGGCAGCCACAGCGGAGATTTTCTTCACTGTAGTGGCAGTATCGTTGTAGAGATCGTCGTCCAAGTCATCAATATCCTCGTCCTCTTCTTCGGCGGACGAATCTGCAGTGTCGGGGACAATGTCAGGTTGAGACCGTTTTCTTCCGAGCTGGCTGACTTTGCTAGTCCACCCAATGACCACAGACTCACAATCTTCACTGCCTACAAAAATCTTTCCACGGCCTAAGTTTGCAGTGCAGGATGGATGACATACAGGAATCTCGCCTCCGTGGTCCGCTATAACCGGGTGTAAAGTCAAACCAGACACGGTTCGTCCGTCCAGGGCAAAGGTCAGGTTGAGCAGAGTACCGTTGTTGAGAACAAGAAGCATATCTCCATTGTCAGAAGAAAGTAGCTCAATGGCACAGCCTTCAAGGCGCAGAGCGAGATCCGATTGATCAGTTAGGGGGAAGGAGGTGCTTGCTTTGGCGAACTCATTGACAGCTACACCATTTGTCCTCCCCGCCTGATCGACGTGAATGATTTCGTTTCCACCGAGGAGCAAAGCACCCCCAATAGGGAGCGGAAGTGGCACCACCCTTGAAATATCGTACGGCAATCCCTGCACTGAAAGAAGGGTGGTCGAGGCCTTTTGTTCAAGATCCAAGGTAAACACAGTATAAGTGAGTATATCCCTGCGAGCTGGGAGAAGCGATGGAGCAGTTGCTTTAGATGCTGATACAATGCCGAATGTTGGCTCGCGGTACTCGTAGAGAAAAGCGAGATGCACGGGCTGGGTCAAGGCAGGATCGAGATGTGTCAAAGGCAAGACGAAGGAAGATGAGTAGGGCGTTTTCTGGACTTCCTGCCCAT
Organism: Nigrograna mackinnonii; assembly: GCA_001007845.1. Taxonomy (NCBI): domain Eukaryota; kingdom Fungi; phylum Ascomycota; class Dothideomycetes; order Pleosporales; family Nigrogranaceae; genus Nigrograna; species Nigrograna mackinnonii. The sequence continues at coordinate 46,901 of JGVQ01000124.1, forward strand.
TTTCTTCATCAGCCTTTCCCTCCCTTGGTCCGTCTAAATCCGAATCGTAGTCGTCCTCAGCCAGATCACGCTGTCTGAAAGGCAGAATGGCGAGATTATGAACACCAAATTTTAGCGCAGCACACCTGCTACTAGGATCTGCCGTTAAGAAGTTATATGTATCTTTCAATTCTGCAGACCAAGGCGCCCCAGCTAGATCTGGATTCTCATAGTAGTGTATTGATATGGTATGAAGGTTGTAAGTCTCAGGATCCCACTCCACCAAACTGAGTTTTGCGTCCCGGAAGGCTATTAGCAAAGCCTCCGCCTTCGACTTTGTGTCCAGCGCCTTTATTCGCGCAAGCGAAATGACTGTGCCAGCCAGAGGGAATTCGCCCACCAAGACTAGCTTTGAGGTATGCTCGGTACGTTGCAGTGGTACATCTACCGCCTCAGTGTCCAAGTTCGGGGAGACCTTTTCAGTATTATACCCTCCATCTGAAGACACTTCTGTAATCGTCGACTTGAGCTCGAATATTTGAAGCAGCGAGTTCTTTGCGATAACAAGGTTATTAGCCTTGGGTGAAAGAAACGGTATGTGGATTGCGTGGCTGACGGCCGTCGGAGGCGCCAATTCAGTATAACACTGCATCGGAAAGTGGTTTGGCTACCGGTCTACCTCTCATCGTATTATGAAAGTAGTTGGGGACGTAGCGGTGGAGATATCGAGGCAACTGACATTTGGTTTTGGACTTGCGACGCGTGAAAGAGCTCGAGATGCTGCCAAGACGCTAACTCGGAGCTTGGACCATTGTGAACCGTCGATCCTCCGCGTTTCGTCATATTGCCGCAAGTGTTTGGAGACTTCAACACCAGTTGCTGCGCCTGTTTCTGGTCCGTAGCGGAGCATTTCTCAAGCTTTTTCGACCAAGGTACGAATCCCGACTTAGTTCTGCCAAATATACTAACACACCAGCGCCATTTACAGGTTGAATTCCAGCCTTTCGTCGATCCATCATGGCTCTCATTCAAACAAGCTTGATCTGGGTGGCATACGCGGTAGCAGTGGTTCTCCTGCTTGCCATCGCCGCCACATTCGTTTTCATATACCAGACTCCACGAGAGCGTGCAGCTTCTGTTACAGCAGTCTCCATATTCACTACAACTGCTTTACTTGCCACGGTTCTCCTTCTCCCTGTCGATGTCGCCCTCGTATCTTCGACCTCTCTCTCAAGCGAGGGCCGAAAGAAGGACTGGGCCACTCCTAACGAAGTCAATAACATTACATACACGTTGAAAATCGTCTACTATACTCTGTTCTCCCTTGACGCAATTCTGTGTCTTCTGGTTGTACCCTTCACCTACTTCTGGTACGAAGAGTACGACGATGATGCAGCTGAGCAAGGAGAGCAGACATTCGGACAGAGGTTCTGGGGCGCCTTCAAATACACTATCGCCTTCATACTCTTTGTTGTCATCATATTCCTCATTGGGTTTTTCGTCCCCATTGCGAAGCAAGCTAAAAGGGATCATCGCTTAGACCTTGACTATTTCAGGCGTTTGCTGGAGGAAAACCGTGAGTCCTCTCATCGAAACTTATACCAATAAACGCTAACACCCACAAGATGGCGAAAGAGCCCTTACATTCGCTCTCGGCCTCCTCATGTTAATAGGCACTCTGATTTACATCCTCTATACTGGTGCGGGGCTGGCCCTTCTGCCAGTTGCCATGATCAAATCTGCACCATCAATATCTGCCCCGACTTTGGCCGCTAACACCGCTTCACAACTTGAACAGAATCGAGAACGCCAGAGACAACTTGAAGGACGTAATGAAGGCCGAGATGGTGGGCTGGACTCCCGTGACCGACGAGAATTGGAATCTCTTATCCGTGAGGAACGCACTCTCATTCGTCGGGAGCGTCTCGCAGCTGAGTCGAGTGGAGAAGATCGTCACTGGATTGTGAAAGCTTGGATTAAGACTGAGGCCGTATTCAGACCTCTAAAGCTCCTCGGTGGATTTATCCTCATGGTCCTAGCATTGCTGATATTCGTTAGCATGCTCATCACAGGCATTGACAAGGCGAAGAACTCAATTTGCAAATCCCATTGCGGATACATCCTTGGAAACATCAACATCTTCCAACCACTCAATTGGATCTTTGTCAAGTCCTCAAAGGTTTTCCCTGTGGACTACATCCTTTTCCTCCTTCTCGTCCTCTTCTTCTTCTCGGCATCTGTCGTAGGTATTACCACTATCGGGATTCGGTTCCTTTGGCTCAACCTCTTCAAAATCCGGAAAGGTCATACCTCGCCTCAAGCACTTCTCATGGCAACAGTTTTGCTCACGCTCATTGTGTTGGCTATCAATTATTCGGTCGCCATGGTAGTTGCACCTCAATATGCCACCTTCGGTCCTCAAACGTACTGTGACCGTACCCCTCGCCACCCTGGTGAACACCCCGACTGCAGGCATGATCATGGCGCCATCAAACCTTGTACTGAACTTGCGCACAACCCTGTAGCTAAAGATGTGTGCACTCCGAGCGTTATCAGTACATTCATCAATCGTGTCACCATCAATTTCCCCTTCTTCGGGGCGGTTCTATTCTGGGCCCAATTCGCTTTCCTCGGCGTTTACTTGATCGTATTCTTGACGACATTATTCAAGACACCAAAACTGGATCAAGAACAGGTCGACCGCGATTTGGAAGAAGAGGAAGAGGAAGGTCTCTTAGCGAGCACTGGCAGACGGTTTGGTGCGGCCGTCTCAGACATCACGGGCCGTGCAAGGAATACATATGGTTCTACAGACGTGAATGGACAAAGAGGTTGAGAGAACTCCCGCGAAAGTAAATTGATGCTGGAATGCAACAAAAATAGCGTATCATTAGTTTTATGAATCAGTGCTAGGAAAGTTGTATTACATGGCTGGGGTGGAATGATGCTTTGACACGAGTCGATTGCAGGGTACCTCATCGAGTTATGATTCGGCGTTTTAGGTGACTCATTGCTGCTATTGCTACCATCGTCGTATATAATCTGTGTATTAACTTTCATATTGCAATTCTGTAATGAGTAATCGAAACATTGGGCGTCACTAGCCCTCTTTCGAAAGTATCTTTGCAGCTTCATTGTATCCATGATGATTATGTGGATCTGGTCTGGACGGAAAAACGCTCCCTTAGCTCTAATAGTACAACCCATTGGCTGTAGTAATGCACAAGTGCGGAAATGGTCAGGCCCCTCCGAGGATGAGATTGTTTAGGTGTTCCATGAAGTCTTCTGCAGAATATACATGATCGTCTTCGTTACCTGTCTAAATTAGATGCGTGGTCTACAATTTGATGCTAAGTATGACTTACGGTCTCGAATCCAATACTCTCTGAATAAGGTATAATGAGTGGATATATCAAGCCCGTCAGGCATGTCGCCAATAGTTATTTCAGCCCAATGGTCATAGGCGAGTCTTTCATTGAGAGGATGAAGATCACCGCAACAATGCAAGTACAGTCGAGTGAGGCTCTCTATTGCACTGTAAAGCGCGTGCTGGGGTGTGAGCAAGGCATCTGTGAAGTATGAACCCCAGTTGAAGTTTACACGACAGATGCAGAGAAGGCAAAGCGTGTAGAATACTACCGGCCAATGTTTGGGATCCCCTTGGAGCAACAATTGACGAGCAGTCTCTATCGTTTTCCGTAATAGTGCTGATAATGTCTCATTGCGGTCTTTTACTACTATGTCCTCGGATAGTCGGAAATCTTCAGGCATCCTATTTAAGGTGATCTCCGGATACAGTTTCGGTGGCGTCACCAGACCTGGTACAAAACTTGCTTGTAGTAATTCGTAACGTTCACGATTAGCGTTATCGTCGATTACCATGCCAAAGGGCATCTCGTGGCCGATCAATTCGAAATTGCGAGATATCACCAAGCACCGCAACGCTGGGATTAGAGGTAATTCTTGTTTTGTCCAGAAGGCATTATGGGTGTCACTCTCTTGCCTCAGGCGAGTGTAGTTTTGTTGGTAAAGAGCCGCTCCAGAGATAACAGACGTTGGGACGTCGTGGATATTATCTTGCCACCAACTACTCAAATTAGTGAATTGCTCACAAAACCGCTCCTCCGCGAAGTGGGCGTCAAAGTCTTGGTCATGTTCATCGCGAAGAAGCCGAGGTAAATCCACAACTGAAGAAGACTGTAAAGCTGCTTTATGGCCAAGTTTGAAATGATCAACAACGGCTTTCCAGTAGTATCTGCCAGTGCTGAAGAGCCAAGTACCATCCGATATTTCAATCATATCTCATATAGTTTAGTAGTTACCCGTGATCACCTATTTGTTGGCGACATACTAGAGAAAGCATCGTCAAGTCGCGGGCAGATTTCTCCACGAGTACATGATAGCATTCTGAGTCCACTGTTCCCCAAAGCCAGGCATGTTCGACAAATAGGCATTCGATCGCACTACAACAGAAGATATGTAAGCATGGGTACAAAGCGCTTGCCGGTGACCTACTTGTCGGTTCAGAAGGACACATCTCCAACACCGTCTATCTGCCGTAACTGCCAGTTCAGTCGGGCCCGCCATGGGTCCGTGATTGCTAAAGCTCAGGCAACGTGATAGTCCTTGAACGTGGAGTGGCTGAAACAAATAGAGTAAAGGTACGGAAGCCAGCTCGCTTCGAGTTTCACCGAATTGGGAAAGTAGATGAGGTAAGCACAACCTCTCCCGTTATCCAAGCCCACTACACTCACATATTCACAATTCATCTACTGTATGTGTCAAAGATTTGGCACATCTGAATTAGAATTCAGGCCTCGAAATATGCGAAGATGTCTAACTCACGGCTCTCTATGTTCGCTTCGGCCTGTTTTGGCCCCTTAAGCAATTTGGCGCCTGGGTGCGCCGCTGCGGCTGGGAACCGCTGTGGCACAGGTCGTCCTGCTCCCATTGGTGTCTGCTGTCGTACTCGGAACACCTGCAGTAAACAATAATACCCCTGCATTTTGGCGTCGCAGCTCTGTGAGGTATTGGGGCCATCATTCTTGGATACCATGCAAATTCCCGTCTCTGCAGCTCAGCCGCCTCCACATTGGGGCACAGCAATTTCATGTAAGTACATAAAAGACGTCTTCGAAGTCCTTGATCTTCCTAGTCATTGTATATTCATCATTGAATTATTTGCCTTGTATCTCCAATTTATCGCACTACCCCAATGGCGGAACCAACGAGCATTCTGGAGGGCACTACCCTCCATCAGCTTCTCTCAGACGATGAAAATCGGCTTCTTAATGCTATTGATGACTTGCGTTCTCAAGGCGTTGGAAGACTACTCGGCGAGTCTGGCCTTCCCCAGTTGATAGTCTGCGGCGATCAGTCTTCTGGCAAGAGTTCCGTCCTAGAGGCATTGACAAGAGTGCGTTTTCCCACCAAGAGCAGCGTGTGCACTACATTTCCGACAGAGCTTCGCCTACGCAGAGAACCTAAATCACATGTTCGCTGTCGGATTAGACCTGGGGCGGGGCGAATTTCCGAAGCCAAAGAGCGGCTTTCCAGCTTCCAAAGGTCCTTTGACTCGACAGACAAATTTCCAGATCTCATATTGGCCGCCCGAGATTGTATGAGCGAGGCTGCAAAGCTGCAGCGCGGCGACACCACATTCTTTGATGACGTTCTTGAAGTGGAGATAGTCGGGCCAAAAGTAGCGCCGCTCACGATCGTGGATCTCCCTGGGCTGATTCATTATTCGGGAACCTCTACTGGCCAACGTGATATTGATCTGGTCACTTCTATGGTCAAATCATATATGAGGCAGCACAATAGCATCATTCTTGCAGTTCTTTCGGCACATAACGACATCAATAATCAAATCGTGCTGCGGCATATCAAGGAGGTCGTGCCACAGGGAAGCAGGACGCTGGGTATCATCACTAAACCTGACGAGTTGCCTGCCGGTTCCGAGAAAGAGCAAGACTATCTAGAATATGCAAGAGGAAATCCTATCAATTTCCAGTACGGATGGCACGTGGTTCGGAATCGCAGCTACAAAGAACAAACCTGCACATTCGAGGAAAGAGATGAGAAAGAGAGAAATTTCTTTGCCGACAGTAATTGGCATCCAATACCCCGGCGCGAGGTAGGCCTTGGGATTGATAGCCTTCGGCAAAAACTCAGTAAAATGCTCCTGGACCATATTTCCCAAAGCCTTCCCTCGATGATCTATCGTCTCCAAGAAGACTTGAACCAAAGCCAAAGCGACTTGGCCAGGCTCGGCGAAGCCCGCAGCACCACCAAGGAGCAACAGACATTCCTCTCCGAGCTGAGTGACGATTTCGTCGACTATACTAAGGATGCACTGGAAGGCAGATATCATCGTAGATCTTTTTTCGGAGATCCTCTTTCACCCGAAAGCTTGGAGAAACGATTGCGTGCCAATATTCGGAATTTAAACGACGAATTCGCGAACACTATGCTCACGATAGGGCATAAGTGGCATGTGGTAGAAGATTCAGAGGTCTCAAGCCTGAGCCACAACAGCCATCCCAATGTGATCACCAAATCAGATTTCATCAAAAACCAGGTGGATACATTGGCGCACCGAGAAAGAGCACACGAGCTCCCTGGCATATCAAATCCTCTTTTGGTTGGATCGCTCTTCCATCAACAATCCGAGCCTTGGGAAGGGCTCGCGTCAACTCATCTAGAGAAGGTTGGAGTTGCGATTAAAGAATTCTTGGAAGCTCTCCTGGGCCACCTGACAGACGATAGGACTTGCAATCGGATTCTCAGCCAGGTTATTGATCCTGCTCTTGAAGCACGGCGCCAAACGGTCAAGGCTAAGCTTACGGAATTGTTAATGCCACATCGAGAGAACGATCCCGTCAATCTCGACCCGCACTTCGCCCGGAAGATTTGGAATATGCGAAAGCAGGACGTAGCGCGATCCGTAGTTGAGATTGTGCAGCCTGAAATTCAATCGCGAGCGGACAACAAGTCTTCACCTTCCGTGGATGAACTTTTGGCCAAGGTCACAGCAACAATGTCTCTTGTCGATGACCAATATGGGTCTCATGAAACATTTGAGTTTATGCAGGGGTATTACGAGGTATGAAATCCAACATCACCAAGAGAACGTAATGGAAGTTAATCATTCCTTCTAGACTGCGATACTCACATTCGTAAACAATGTAGCATCATTGGCCGTAGAGCAATGCCTGCTCTCCGGACTTGCTAAAATCTTTTCATCTGCCACAATTCGAGAAATGGACGAAGAATTGCTGCAGCTTATAGCTTCGGAGTCACCGGAGACTATAAGTGAGAGAAGTCGGTTGTCTAACAGGGTTCACGTGTTGGAAAATGGGCTGAGGACTATAAGACGAATCCAGCCCAGTAAGTTTAGACCATTTCAATGCAGATAGAATCAAACAGTGTATAGAGGAATACATGCGCAGTCGAATATGAGACTAATTGCTTTCGTAGGTACCCGATCGAGCAAACAAGGGGCCAGGGTACCTCAATCAAATGGGTCCTCGTTCTCGCCGGATACGAAATTGCCAAATACTGGGAGTCAACAAACCCCGAAAGTATCCGTGTCCAACCCCCAAGTCGATAGTGTAAGAACGAATTCCAGTCCGTTCGTCACAAGTACTACACAGCCATCTCCCCTCTTTGGTTTTACGGGAAAGTCTCCGAGCCCAGGGCCCCGGTCTTCCAATGGAGCACAATCGAATGATCTAGCTGGAGGAGGTCTTTTTGGTAATTTGACCCCTAGAGCCGCCCCATCACCCAATACCTCCCTGTTCAACAATACATCTCAATCGGGTGTGTCTTCTACGCCAGATCCAAAACGAGAAACTTTAAGCACACCGGCATCCAATCCACCGTCAACAGGGCTGTTTGGGTCGCCAAGTCGTGGTAATTCAGCCTCACCTTTACATGGCCAATTTAGCAAAAGCCCACCCTTTTTCGGCTCAAACAACACTACCCCGGCTTCAGGATCCAGTGCCTCGGGATTTACATTTGGTTCTTCAGGATCCAGTGCAAATACATCAACTTCTGAAATTACCACCCCCGCTTTCAAGAAGAAAGCTCAGGAGGTAGAGAAAAGTGAATCATACTTTGGCAAAAGCGCGACGAGTGACCAAGGTAGGCCTGATTCCCCAAAATTTTTCACAGAGAAAGATACAGGATACGTGGGTAGAGAGACCATCTACCAGACTAGTCCATGGCCGCTCGTCGATTCGATGTCTCTTGAAGTTAGAAATGCATCCCAGATGGGTCGAACGGATTTAGCTAACGACCAACAGGAAATAAGACTGCATGATTACATGAATGATCGGCGAACAAGGGTTTAGACTAGTGGCCGTGCGACAACTTAGAGTGCTTTGTATACGAGACCGGGTTGATTTGAGGCCCTGGTCAGATTCTGTGTAGATTTCCTTTATTGTTAGTTATATGGTCTTTGTGGAACTTCCTGTTATTGTTGTGGATGTTATGTGATGTGTGCTTACTTTATTTAGTAGGGACGAGAATAAACGAGCCAAATTGCAAGACTGTACATACCGTTTTCGCTCTGCCGTCTCGTGACTCCAGCCCACGAAAAGTAAACGTCTTCGATGGTCAAATTTCTGGGAGCCGCAATGAATTTTTCAGAAGCAACAAGGCGCATGTCACAGAGCGACATATCAACTATAAAACGCATCTTAGAGAACGCCCTTCGGAAGATTCAAACTTTTCACTGGACGCGGAACCGGAAATAGACGCCTACGATATAGCAAGGAGAGCCACCGCTGGTCAGATGGCTGCGAGGCGAGTGATTGAACCAAGAAAGCCAAGGAATAGACTTCCGCCACCTATTGTCGAAAAGCAATTTGCCCCAAAAGTCTTCGAAAGTTCCTCAAACCCATCAATATCTGTTGCCACGTCAAAACGGGTATCCGGAGTCGGATCCATCAAGGTTTCCCTAGATAGCACTAAAACCTCGGACGCTCTGAAAAACATGTCTGAGATTCACTCAAGCACTAAAGGTGTACAGTCGGGTGCTAGCTTGTTCACGGATGTGAGCCTACCAAGCGTCCAGGATGACTCCAAATCTCTGGTCAAGAGAGCTGCCTCAGAACAATTGGGTAGTGGAGACAACATACCTCTCTTTGTTATCTACTCTTCCGATTCTCCAAGACCTCGGCCCTCCTCAGAAGATCTGTCATCCTCCAAGGATGTGTCATCATCAGGTGGTCAAGACTCAGATTAGATGGCCTTGCATCCATGAAAGATTCTCAAGGTACGACGGCCGAGTGTAATGACACCTTACTCTGGCAGGCAAAGACCCGCACCAGATGACGACAATCTCAATGCCGCCTGAGCGAAAAGATGGTACAACGATTACTGTCGCATTTAAGAAAACGATTTCAGGCTTTAGATGGAAGAGTTGAAGAATACTACGCAACTGAAATCGATGAGAAGGAAGAGTACGAATATTTCATGTGGAGCGCATCTTGATTAGTCGAAAAGAGGGGAAGATCCAGTCTAGCTGCCACTCATTCGATTCCAGACTGTTGGCCTTTAGAATTTGGACACACCGGTTTTTCACCACACCAATTGAGGAAGGCTCAGTGTTCAACCAGGGAATTGTTCCAGTTTTAATGCCATTCACAGAATACCATAACATTTACTCAGTTCTAACACGTTGAAAATCACGAGCTGACATCTTTCCTCTACGTTTCAAGGGGAGTCGCCACAGTGTGTTACCGATCGGTTGCGCTTTGCCACCTATTATGTATTCGTCGCGTGTTAGGCATCTCCGGCGATAGCTAACAACTTGTGTGTTTGCTGCCCAGTCTTGAAGGCGGGGTTCTTTGGTAAGTCAGGGCAGAGCCTTAGACTGTTACAAGACACCAATCTGCCACTCCCAGATAATGTCGCCGGCTTTATTTGTCAGTGACTGAGGCAGTTTTCATTTGCTCTATACAAGGCCTACGGCAATGCTCTAAAACGTCTTGCTCTCGTTTGCCAAACACCTACCCGCTGGTCATCACACAACAGCAACCTCTGTTGAATACCACATCATCGTATCGCTTAGCTCACTGCCTCTATTTCACTTTCAACTAACACACCCGAGCAATTGTTCGAGATAGACCCTCTAGTGACTACGTTCTCATGAGCTCGCTCCCATACCGCGATACTTCAGTGCGGAGGGCTGTCGCGGGACTTGCTTTTTGCGAAGGACCACGACATGCTGTCGCCGCCTTAATGAGTCGCTGGCGCCTCCCATGTGAAAATAGCGTTAAATGGATATCTGTACATACGTGGACGACCGGTCACATGTGCAACGTTTCGCCTGGCGTTCCTTGTGGAGTACCATTCAATAGCCTTATGCGTGGGATGACCTGTCGCTTGCTATGCATCTGCCAGTGCCTATTACCTTATCTTTAGAAGGGTAGCGGCATGAAAGGAAACTTCTCGCCAGCCCAACGGCTTCACAACCTATCTTTTTGGGAAGGGAGGTTATCGCTTCAGACAACTCGAGAGAGGGCATGCCACATATGCACTGTTTTCGCGGTGTCGATGGGCAGTCTTGACCGCCATTTGCGCAACCACATAGTCTAGATCGTCATGGAACAGGATAGCAGTAGGTGGTAGTATGATCCCGCGTCCGGTCAGAGAGTCCCTAGTGGGTTTCCCGTTCCTGCCCGACGGTTCAGAGGATGCAACGATAGCAAGACATGCAAATGCCTGAAAAAAGGCAGTTGGCCTTGCCTTGCTACATGTGGGATCACCATGTAACGGCGTGGGATGATATTGTAGAAGCGTATGCTGAGCACGTCGACTAGCCGTTTTCGAAACTACGGCGATGAATCCATCACGCGGTGCAACACGCTCAATTCGACTTCCAATCCTTGCGGCAGAGACAGTGCGCGGGAATGCCAGCGCCAACACCAGCTTAGAAGAGCGCAGCAAATGTCCAATGACGGCCTGCGACGTACCAGCAGGGCCTACGGGAGCGGTAAACGCGAGCTGATGCAGGATGACTGCGAAATTTCGTTCCCTGAATCTCGGCAACCTTTTGTTGCTCTCGTCTCCAAAATGAAAAGGAAAAAAGAAGCAAACAAGAGAGCTCAGACGTTGCCCACCCCAGTCCCTAATGCTCCGATTGGATGGGATTGCAGCTTCAAGACGTCTCCAAAAACGTGGCAACAGAGTATGATATGCGATCCAGGCCCCATTTTCAGCCAACGGGGCGACCGGGGGGCTGTGGATGTACCTTGACTTCCGCGACCTTCTCTGCCGTCACTTCTCACCGTGGCTTTGTCGCATGACGACCTGTGATCCAGCTCAGATCCAAGCCACTGGTAAACGATGATGCCGGCATGCCTGCGCTTCACCCGACGATTGGGCCATTGACCATTTGCTTCGCCTACGATTGCACAGGGTGGGAGGTGTTTGCACTTCCCGGAAGTACCGACCGACCCAACGAAGGACAGCTGAGAGTCGTTCCCAGGTGCCAGTGACCAGCGGGCCACTATATCCTGTATTCGTCGACTAGAGATCTACGCCATGCAATTGGTGCTTCCTCATACACCTACATATTGCCTTTGAGCCACGCTGTAGCTGTGTGAAATGCAAGCAGACCCGGATGTGCAAGAGCGGGAGCTTGCCAGAAGATCCTGACGAGGAGCCTCGTCACTCGCAGGAAACGTCACATCGCATGCGGTCTGCTGTGTGTACGAAGCTGTGACCCCTGGCATTCTCCTGTCCAAATATGCACGTCCACGGCAGGATGGACTGGGAAGGGCACTCTGGGAAGGGCACACCACTTTTGGCCGGCGTCTCATGCGCTCCTGGAAGGTCCGGATTCTAGAGGATCAGGTTCCTCAGGCGAAGCTTTCAGAGAGACAGGAAAAAAAAACAAAGTACACGAACATCTGAAGGTGATACCGGGCTGTGCTGCATTCGCGCTGATCTCATGCCCAATTTCGGCCATTTCTCATCCACCCGAAACCTGATTGGTACCGAAAGAATTCCGAACGCATCACGAGTTCAATAATGCACGGGCAGGTTCAATTTGTTCGATATGCCAATTGAATCACTATTACGCTACGGTCGGAAAGTCCAACTATCCTACACGTGGACGGCCCTGTTTTTAGCAACGGTTTGTAGCGCGATCTCATCAAAGTTCCCTCCAAATCCGATTATCAAAATACCACCCAAAAGCCAAGGAAATAACAAGAAAAAGCAAAACTGATATTTACAAGGTTCTTGTCTCTCAGAAACCGGAAAGTCTCTTCAGACAAAAAAAAAGGAGAGGACAATTAAGGGGACGTGAAACGAATGAACTGCTTTTGATGGCCATGATTGCTTTTGAAAAGACTATTTTGCGACAGCCTGAGACTATGTCAAAAGGTTAAATGAACGAAAGTTTTGGGGAACTGAAATAACGCCACAGGGATGATGCACGAGCGCTCAACGCCGGTGAAGATGCTGGACAGTGTCGAATATGCAAGAGTCGTGTTGATCGCACCGTAAAAGAAGTCGTAATGGCGTTCGTTCCGGATGTTTTAAAAATTCGGCCAGGGGTGTGCGAAAGGTCGGGGTATCTTTCATAACGACGCGGCGAACACAAATCTCGGGTAGGGAGCGAGCATGAATGAGGCTCTCATAAAGCGTTCTCCACAGCCACGACCTCATCGAAAGCCTCGCGCCACCTGCGGCTTTCGTCCTTGCCAGGGCGAGGGAGAGGCTTGCGAGCATAACCTCCATAGCCAAAGTGAGCCATCAGGGCAGCCTTTGTGCCAATGATGCCACCCTGTATGGCGGCCCAGTCACCGCGAGCCACGATGGCCTGCAGCTTTCGTGCTTCTGTGTAGTCGCCTGCTTCAAAGAGTTCGACCAGCCTGACGCAAGCCTTGGGTGCGATGTTCGCCATCCCGCCAATAATACCTGAACCCCCTCCAATCAAGGTTTGAAGAGTAAAGTCCACGGAGCCACCCATGCACATGAAGCCAGATCCGGGTTCGGCGACAGTTGCAGCTCGAGTGGCAGCCGCAATGCGGTTCAGTTTGCCAGTGTTGCCACAGGTCAACTTGCAGCCAACGATGTTTGGATGCTGGGAGAGCTCAATAATGGCGTCAGAATTGAGATCTAGACCGGAAACTGCACCCGGATAGTTGTAGATGAGGATGGGGATCGGTGAGGCAGTTGCAATATCCTGGAAGAAGCTGACCACGGTGTCCTTGGAAAAGAGGCCTTGATAATACGCAGGTGGCAGGACCAATGCGTAGTCTCCGCCAGCAGAGGCGGCCTCTTCGCAGAGTTCAATTGTCTCACGAGTCGATTGAGCTCCGCAGCCAACAATCACGGGCATATACCCAAAGCCAGCTTCATCCAGGGCCTTGCGAGTAGTGGTGGTGATGAGGTTACGTTCCTTGTGAGAAAGATGGACGGCCTCGCCATTGGATCCTTGAGTGGTGATGCCAGCCACGCCTGCTTTGGCCAAACGGACGGCATGCTTGGCTGTTGTGTCGACATCCACATTGTCGGTCACAGGATCGAAGAAAGCCACGGTAGGGACATAGATACCGGGCATCAGGGAACGACGAATCCCCACATCTCCAGACTCGACAGAGCTGGTCTCGAAGGAGTCGTTGTAGTGGGACATTGCGTACATGGACTGAACAGCCTGGTGACGAAGGGAAAACCCTGAGCTAGCCGTGAAGCTATTGGCTGGAGAAGGTGCGTCGTGATGCGGTGACATATTATAGGCCGGATCTGGGGCGAAGGTCTAAAGGGTTTATATGCTAACAAAGGATCTGGGGAAGAATTGCAACCGTGACAAAGAACAATTCAGAGGAGGCAACGGCAAACGGACCGACTGGTACAGATACGTCAACGATGGGACTTTTGGTTACCTTCCCGAGGATGGCTCAGAGACTTTTATACTAGTCTGGCGGAGTCGCTCTGTCACAAGTCTGTGGGCCATTGACAAGTGTGGGGGTCCAGCTGACTCTGGCTTGGTAAGGAAGAATGGGCAGAGCAAAAAGACGCACCGCACCCGGCGAAGGACGAGCAGGCATAGCAGCTGTGACGAGCAAAGGCAAAGGGGCGGTGGAACTCTGGAGGCGTTGGTCTGACTGCAATGCTACCGATGTCAGGCACGGCCTTGTGCGCCTTGGCCTCTGGGACGGGCTCCCACCAATAACGCAGCAAGCATGGCTGATTGATGCCGCGTTTGCTTTTTATCTCACGTCCTCGCGAGGGCAGCAGGGCAGGAGGTGACGAGAGGGGAGAAGGCCTATGGACTGGCCAGGACAAGGGGAGAGGGAGGGAGGGAGGGCAAGGGGTGGGCACACGCCTTGTGACGATCTTGCTGCAAGCGCTGGCAGGCCGCTGATAGGGCGATCATCGCCACTGTCACCAACCCATGCGAAGGGTCGGCGGGCTTGCGAGAGCGTTGCTGGTGCTGGGATGGGGGATGGGTTGTGGCATGGGATGGGATGGGATGCCAGATGGGATTGCTTTGGAGGGAGGAGGAGCAGCAGGGCCTTGCTGGGGGGGACAACCAGGGACCCTTAGTGTGGGGGTGGGGAGGAACTCTCTACCACAGTAGACGCACACACACGCCCGGACAACCTGCACCCAGACCGTAGCACGCCTGGAGCTCCTGTCCTGATCCTTATGCTTCCGCTCCCCTTGTCGCTCTCTCTCCTCATCATCTGATATCACAACCGAGCACTTGGGCCCTTTCCGCCGCTCATCGTGGACCCAGTCGATTGCGGAGCTGTCAGCGTCCTGCGACCATTCACGACCTGCAGGCAGTGCAACTGCACACAGCAACAGCAACGGCTACTCTGGAGCGCGGAATGCAAGACGTGGCAGACGTTGAGCAAGCAAGCAAGCATCTCTCGACCAGGGTTTGCTCAGTCACAAGATCATCGAGCATCAGCGTGAACGGCAGCAATCACAAAGAAGTCATCAATTCTACCTCTGCTCTCCTTCCTGGGCCTCCGTCAGGCACTCCGGTCAGAGGACACGTTGAATTGCTATCTTCACTCCAAGGACAGTTCCTCTCCGCGCGTACTACCATGACGACGCCAATTGAGCGTGCAATTCTCAAAATGCCCCCCACGCTTCATTAGTCGCGTGGCGTTCGAGGGCCATGGATAGTGCAATGCTGGAGAAATTGCTAGACTCCCTACATTGTTACCCCAACGTTTCCCTAGGTAGCAAGAGGTGGGTTCCGCGCTCCATGGCCACCCGGCCATTGAATGCTCGTATGTACGGAGTACACACTCATGCACAAATCACCATGGCTTGGGCGCGCGCCGTCGCAAACTCAATTGCCAGCCTTTGCCGCAAAAGTCCATGTCGATGGGCTGGGGTGCCGGGTCCAGTGCAAAATGAGCAGGTCAATACTTTCCGTACAGGTGTGCAGCTGTGCGTGTGAGCCATGTCCCGAAGAGACTTGTTCGGCAGTCGAGAAGGTAGATACGACCCGAAGACATGGAAAGCTCCAGCCTCTCATTGCTTTTGTCTCCCAGATCCCAGGCTCACCGGCGAAAGAAAGGATGTGCTTGGGTCGTTTGTTGCGGTTCCTGAGTCCCGGTGGCTCATTCTGCCATTGTCCCCCACGCCAACGCCCGTGGCAATTGTCCGTCGGAAGTAACAGGCATGGGACACTCAACAATAAAGGAGCAGGGCAGTCCGGACAGGATCCCGAGAGGGCATCATCCATCATGTTACGGGAGCAAATGTTCATCTGCCACATGAGTCCGAGCACCCCCTTGCTGGCAGAGGGGGGCAGTATTCTGCTATCGAATTGACAACCCCTGACATCTCCATGGCACGAGGGAGAAAATTTTTCTGCTGCAGCTCGCCTCGTCCGACTCATGCACCCGCGTCTCGTAATAGGAATCAAGGTTACAGGTATTTGCTGCAGTCTGCGATGGGGTAATGTAAAAGTGCAGGCGGTGGTGTGTGTGTGTGTTTTAACGAGCTGGAGCTGCACCCAGCCTCGCGTGAAGCGAGACCGAAAGGGACCGAAGTCGCAACAAGTTGCAACTGGGACGGGGAGAAGGGGAGCGGGGGGAGCAACTGGAGTGACTGGGGGAGTAATAATACTACTACTACATGCAGTAGTGAATGGGACGGGGCTACTGTATTACCCCACAAAATGTCGATCCGAGTTGCAAACATGGCGCCCCCGCTTTCTTACCACGTTCACCCTCTGACCGCATCCGCATCCGCATGGGGCCACTCAAGTCACCAGCATCCCAACCCAGCATGCCCTACTCCGTCCCTCGTACGCCTACCTACGCCTACGCCTACGCCTATGCCTGCCCGCCAAACCTCAAGTCACTCTGACTTGCATGACGCCCAGTCGTCCTCTCCCGGCCAGTTCTCCCCAGAACGCTCCACGACGCCGCTTTGCTGCTTCTGCAGATGGGAACATATGCACGCAATATCAGAATAGGTCAGCCACAGCACGCTGCCCAAAGCCCAAACTCCTGCGTCATCCTTCTGCGCTGGTCACCAGCAAACAACGTCCCTGTGTGCGGACGAGACGACAACTACGACAACTACGACATTTACGACAACGTCAACGTCACGGTCCCCTCATGTGATTGTCGAATCCTCCACCCATTGCCATTCACCAGCTAGCCAGGGTTGCCTCTGCACGGCGGGGGCGCGTTACGGTGGAGTGAGGTAAGCGCATTCCATCTTCATTGGCATCCACCGGCTTGCCCTGAAGGGCATCCTTCTACTGGGCGCAACCTCAATAGGGATCCCCAAAGCCACAGCATGGCGTGTACTCGGATGCCAGCTACCTTCGAGGCGTGGGATGGCCGTGTCACCAGACATTTGTGGCTGCAAACGGGAATAACCAGGCACTCCGGGGAATGAGCATGTCGAGCGGAAGAGAAGCTATTGTTATTATTACACGATGCGGGGAATGTAAAAGGATCATCAGCTGAAGCGAGGAACTCTTCCACTCCTTACCCGATGTTGCACCAAGCTCCACCTCGCCACAAAGCACACCGTCAGCCCTCCCTAGATACGTCCCGGATCAGCCCTGGGTTCTATGATCAACAAAGGTACCATTCCACCATGCCCAGGAGTCCATCAGCTCTCTCCATCAACATGACATTGCGTGCAAACCCTCGTGCTCTTGCAGCCCTCACCATCAACCCAAGCATTCCCTGCATGACCTGCGTCATTAACATTGCACCAATTTCTTGTAGAAATTTCCGGATATGCAGTTCCAATTTCTCCACTTCTTCGTACGTTACTTCGGATATATATTCCACCTACCAGCTTCGCCTAGGTTATCCGTGAATAATGCCGATCGGCATCAACATAGTGTGGAGTCCTGACCGAGCCTGGCCGTGCCTATGGAGTCCCGAAGCCGTAAATTCCCTTTCCATCACCGAGTAAAGGTAACCCCATCCCACGGCTGTTCGGCGGTCAGTCATAGCTGCAGCTGCCGTGAGCACCCGCCCGAATCTGCGCTGGCGGTCCAGAGCCTCATGGCCTGCATTGAACCCTGAACTGGTCAAGCCTAGCAGATCGCGTGGGATGTTCTCGATCACCTCTGCAGTTGACTTCCGGGAACGGCCCCAAGACGTGGGATGCCAAGGCCATGGTTGGAGACTCCAGTTCAACATTCTAAGACAGCGGCGCATGTTGCTACATATAGCCGCTCAATAGCCTTTCTGATGGAAACACGGAAGGCGACCTAGGATCTCTATAGTCAATTCGCCGACACCAATTGCCGCCATTACTAACATCATGCTAACATCCTCCACTCTCAAGTATTGGAACGGCCAGGCAGTCTCCCTTCCCACAGTGCCACGATCGATAACTGTCGAATTATTGATGTAACATTAACAATCATTGGTTGCTGGTTGCGGGGTGAAGTCAACTGATGGCCGTCGGAGAAACGTAAAGAACGCACAACCTTGTCAACTTCGTGGGCACTTCAAGACAGACCGCTCCAGCCTCCTCATTTGCCCGCCAATGCGAAGAGTCGGGAAGGCGGAGTCAAGCGACGATTTCAAGCAATGCAAACCTGTAGGAGTCGTTAGGTAGGACAATTGTTCTGGCCAACATCTCGCGGCGCGAGGAGCGAGCGATCACAGCAGAACAGAACGTGGAAGTCACCTATAGCCACATGCCACAATATCGAAGACGTCCAGAGGTAAACAGACGAGTATCCAATGACATTGGTCCATCGTTTACGGCTACTAACCCCGCTCGCAAGGCTACATATGGCGGCCAAGGCCGCACGCTAACCAGATCATACGATCAGCTACACGATGCGTCGTGCATTTAGCTGGCACGTTCCGATGCGTGGGCGCCTTTCCCAATCGGCACTTCAATTGTGGAATAGTCCTGTGTCAAGCCCCTTACTAGGGGTCCCTGTTGTCTGCTACTCATGCAAAACAGACAGTAGCGTCCTGGCCGTGACTAAAATATGTAGAATATGTGCGTCACTTCTCAGCTTCGCAGAGTCGCCAGCAACTCATACGGAGTTCCCACATAGGAAAGAGGTCAAGCGACAATAACCGTTTGTTTCCCTGTAAGGAGAATACCCCTGAGGAGATCCCCAATGGCTCTAGGGGAAAGTGCTAACCATCATCATTCGTGTGGAACTGGCTGGCACTCGAATCAAGTTCAATTCAACTTATGCCCACCTTTCAACGCTAGCATAGAGAGAGTCTGCGATAGAATTGCAAAGAATGGGAAAGTTTGATATCCGTTCCCTTCATAACAGATTCCCATTATCCGAGAAATTGTTCCTTCTATGCTCGGCTACTTCCAACAGTGCAAGTGCGGGGTGCGTACCTCCGCGATCAAGCATGGCTAGGCCTGGTCGGTGGCTTCTGTTCTTACGTACAAGTTGCCTCCCTTTCCTTGAACTCTCGCCGTTCCTCATTCTAATACACGTCATCTGCGGCATTTAGACTCTGAGGCCTTGGTCGACCCCAACAATATCTCGACTTTTTCCTATCCATGTCCATCCCGCAGACCGACCTTGCAATTGCTTTCTCGTCAACATCTTTGTCAAGGAGCTTGAACTCCCCCGCTCCCTCGATCCATCTTCTTCCTCAAGGAAAAAAATGCTTCTTGCCAGTCGAAGAGTTCTGACTTCTGTTGTTTCTATCCGGATGAACGATCACGTGCATCACATTACGCGCTAGAGGCTGTTTGCACGCTTTAATACTGCCAACAGGCAAGAGTAACCAGAGCAAGTACATTCTTTTCATTCATCAACTTTTTCCGCTCCCAGTCCTTCACGCAATCCCTTCTGGGCCTATTCTTTCCGCCTCGTTCCTCGTCAAATCTCCTCAGAGCTCCTCGAATTACCTAAAAGTTTGCACTGATATCCTCACGGGTTTCTCAACCATGAAAGAAACAAGCGTTGAATCTCTCACGTATTTCGGGAGTCTATCTACTTCCCCATGAGTGGCGCAGAACACTTGGCGCAATCCTCACCAAAACACTCACAAAAGACATCGAGTTCTTACAGGTAGTCTAACGTCAAACACCGCTTGAAATTACAACAAAGCAAGAGATATTAAACGATAAGGGCACAGGATCTATTTTGCCTTCTACTCTCTTACATATATATACACTTTGGAAAATGTTCATACGTTTCTTTTGTTCAAAATTTCCCTCTGAAGTTGTTGAATTTTCGACGTCACATTTTTGCGCCCCTCTCGTTCCTTCACGCCGTCGGCCCATTCGTACTTTAGCACGCTGGCTTCGGCAACGAAGCATTATCCCAAAGCAACAGAGATAGCAGCTCTCCCGAAAGCAACCAAACTCCAAGTTTTCGGGCCGAAACTTTCTTCCAACGACATCCCAATCTCGGTTGGGCAACCCGGACCATCCCCCGATCATGCCTCAGTGTCCAAAACGCTTAATTTGACCTTGACCAACCTTCTCGGATTCCTTTACAAATCGTGGGATTTAGACTTATCGCCCGTCAGCTCCACCATCATCCTAGGCTTGTCCGCTCGACGTTTCGACTTATCAACAGCTGGGGCTGATCGCCGAAGGCTGATATGGTTCCAAGGATTGCGAAAGTCGTATCTCCTGCCAACTCCGAACAGGCGGTCAATTGCGGCCATCTTGTGTAACGCGAACGATAGACATTCGGTGCTCAATGGTCAAAGTACTACGCGCCTGGATGTTGCTATCAATCGTCAATACGCATGGCGCAGGTCTTCTTACCCTCATAATCCAATGAGGACGGCCACATGTCCAAAGGAGCCTTTGTCGGCCGTCAAATCAGGCCATCCACAGTTCATCACACGGCATCTTCACTCAGAACCTACGATCTTGCAGCTTTTCAAGAGTCAGCAATGCATACGGCCCGTTGCGCAGCCGCCTCTGGGCAGTTTGCCTCATTGCTCCTCACTAGCCCTTTGTCGGTCATTTAAGAACCATTCAGCCATTGCTGTCTTTCAGTTTGAGGTATTGTTGCCGACAACTTTATTATTTCATTACTTTTTCCTGTCGGCTTCCTTGTGGCTTGCGCGTCTTTCCGCGGACCAGGTCCTATTCAAAAAAAACCCCCCTCGAGTCTGATTGCCCAGCATTTTCCTTTATTCTCAAATCCCTTCTGAAACGAATTCCCGTAGACGGACTGCTTTCCCTTCTTTCCCTTCTTCCCAAAAAGTCACGCGTCAGAGTTGTACCCTCGCGTCAGATTTCGCCGTAAATGTCAGGTGGAGTGACTTCCCCGCCAAAAAGCAAACACAAAAACTCTGGGCGAGTGTTACTGCTTTTTCGCGCGGAAGTGGCTTCGGCAGGCTTATGCAACATCAACGTGTCTTGGGAAACTTCTAAGACTTTGCTTTTCCTTCCTCGTCTTCCCTGCCGTTCCAAACTCGCGCTTCGCTTACCTTCGTGTTTCCAACGTGCCGGGTGCGTCGTTTGGTCACAAATCCTCATGCATTGTTATATTTGCTTCTTCAACGCTAGCCACAGAAAGGGTCATTGCGGGGCCCTTCTCGGATTACACGTTCAAAAATATGCTGCCAGGGTATTTTGATTTGCTGTCAAGGTCACAGGTCTCTGATTCCTTCTCTATGCGGATTTCTCTTTCCCCTTTATTCCGAAGGACCTTGCAGCAACCGACATGTCGGCGCCCAAGCTGTCGCAAGATGCGCCATCCGCCGTGCCGTCCAAGTCCCGCTGCTGTTCACGTCTGCATGCTGAATACTCCTTGCACGCTACCCGTTCGGTTACGATCACTTTGCGTAACCTGTTTATCTGGGCTCGCTGTAACACGACTGCCCACCCATGATCGGCAAAGGGGCCATACAGCCAGTCAAGATTGCGTTCAACACACTGCATTTCAGCGCGAGGCCCCGAGCAACAAGCAATTATCTAGCGGCGTGACCCGATCGCCCAGAAGCAACATGACTAGTGCTCCCCATCCAAGAGTTTACAGACGAGGGTATGTTGAGAACCACCGCTAGGCGAACATCGTAGCTCATCGTTGACTCCGGTGCCACGTCCCATACGCTCCAATGAGAAGCATACAGGTATCAGTGAAAGCCCGAAGCTGCATAACACACTGTTCATGCTCACCGCTGCTTTGCATTCCTAGCTCTCGGCCGGTCATAGTCACGTTGACAACACCTCTGTTCTCCACCGATCAGTATGAGGCCTCCTGCCACTACCTTATTGGTACCTCTGCCAGAAGTGCTTTGTACATCAGATGTGACCTGTCTTTTTGGACTGAGAATATTCCAGATCTCGGTGGCGCTATACCTCATCTCCTATATCGGAGTGAGATCTCCCATCCCGTATTCCTAAAACACTAGCATGCACACTTACGTCGATTAAAACAGGGTGTACCGAAATATGGACAAAAAGAGTCACGCTCTACTTTAGTTCCATGAGGGGATGGGCAGGCGTGCAGAAAGATGTGGGAGGTGAATTCACAGTACGCGATGTAAATGACACATCGGGGGGAACACCCGTGAAAACACACACGCAACAACCACTCCTTCGAAAAGGCCCAGGAATGAGGATGCCTCTATCACTACTCCGTAGAGTTTGCCAACCAAAAAACGATACATTCTAGGCGATATAGGAAGCACCAAGTAAGATCTTGCCCAAGTGGATCTCTTAAGATAGAGAGCCCGCAGTTATCGGTGAGTTCTAGGACCCAATCTACACGCGAAGCCGAGAGCTAACACAATCTTTATAGTACCGCTTCGCGCTGATTCGAGCAATTTACGTTCTGCGCCTTGGTCCGTTACGCCCTAGTAGTGATCACGTACCAGATCGCATTCAATTATCCCATGTGGATGTCGCGGCCGAGCTTGGCTATTCTGCCGACACGTTCTGGCTTCACTCCTCGTATAACCATAAAGAATTCTAGGTGGCATAAACGCTCACTGAGCATGTTCAATCCCCACGGGCGATTACCAGTAGCATGGATCACCTTCCAGGACAAGGCCTGCAGCTGATGGACGTACCCCAGGTTTTTCTAACGTAATCTACTGTAGCTTCGAAGGAGCTGAACGTGCTCTGTATACATTGCCGAAGGCTGTCGCGTCGCTAAGAAATGCTTCTAGGTTGCCGGCGTCACCAGCGTCAAACTATCAAAGTCACTTCTGACTCTGATCGAAAACGGCGCTCCCTCGTGCATAGGGCAAAGTAAAATCTACGCTACCTGCTCCACTCCACTTTCCACCTTTTTCCCATCAGCAAGTAGGCATCCTAGCCGCTGGATCCCGATGCAGTAGCCCATCCCCTTTAACCCCACAAGGAAGCGCAAAAGAAAAACTTAGAACCCTCTACCATCGCTAAAAACGAAATCAGCAGCCACCGAATCCTCTGACACAAGACGCCATCGAATCGGAATTATACCATCCAAGGACTCGAAGAAAGGGGAGACCATGTAAAAAAAATAATGGCTGTGCCCCTCGCGTGCGCAGAGCCCGAGCTTTTTTTCTGACTGTTGCTGCTGCTGCTGAAGCTGCAGGGCTGGGGCTCCCGCCACGCGCGACATTTATGCTTTTTTTTTTCTCTCCCCAGATCTTGACACCCCGATCGTGTAACATGGTTTATGTATGTACCCCACAGGAAGGCTGAAGATTACACAACACAACCAACACATGTCCTTTCTCCTTGCCCCCTCCCCTTCCCGGTGACTTTGTTGTAGATCCCTAGTTTCGGTATCCCGGTCGAGGCTATCGATCAGGGGTCCACGGCAATTTTTGCTTCGAGGGATGTCGTCGGTCTTAGGTGTCTTGTTCATGTTTCTTCCCACGTGCTTACCCATGCATACTCCCTCGTCTGGTCGTTTTTCTTGGGTGCTACATATGTATGATCTAGGCGTTTCGCCCCCGTATATTATTGTTTTAAGTATTAATCCCTTGGTGCTTGGGCATTTGGATTGCGTAATCATGGTCTAAGGAACGTTACTCGCACTTCTTTTCGATCGATTGAACGTTTTGGATAGGTATTCTTGTTCCTTGGCTTTTGTGGTGGTTTGATGGGTGTAAGTATGAGTACCTATCGCTTTCTATGGGTTGTGGAAATTTAGGGCGGTATAGGTATGCGGTACGATTTTTCCTTTTCTTTTTATGAGTCTTGAGGGATTGGTTAGGTGGGAGGTGGTTGGTGTGTGGTGTGGGTCGTGATGTATCGTACATATTCTATTCCCTCTTTTTTGGTCTTGGATCGAAAGAAGAGTAGTGGAAGAGAGAGAGAGATTTTGTCTTCGGTTAAATGTTAGGTTTTCTCTATAAGCATGATCTTACTACTATTCTTATTTGAGCGGGAGGGAGGAGAAGAGGATAGATGTACCGTTTAAGCTCTTCCTCACTCCCTCTCTCTCTATATCTACATTCCCGCCTAGTAAAGAAAGTTATGTAGGATGCTCTTAGTGATTTATCGAATTTTCGAACGTGATTTGTGTTTCTGAATCTTTGATTCCTAGTTTAGCGGCTTKTTWGGTTGCGTATGTAGGTGCGTAGGTATGTGGAATACCCTACAAACTCGACTCGAATCAACTCGGCTTGCCATCTATGCTACACTATAGTACGCCTAGTTAATCCCTTTAGGTAAACGTTTAGAAATTATAACTAGAATTTATGGATGGATGGATAGAGACGAGGTGAGGATGACGAAAAGACGAAGAAGAGGATAGGTTTTTCGGATGAAAATGTGAGGGGATTATAGGATTATCAGATGGGGGAGGTGAGGGCATATGTATCAATCCTACGGGCGTGGGAAGAAAGGGAGGGGGAAAGGAAGGAAGGGATGGAATAAAATAGGTGTATGTCTAGGTTCTCATGCACCGTGATGTGGTTTATATAGATTAATGGGAAGTTGATAGCGTCGAGTCTAGTTGTTTAGAATATTGTGTTTGTTCTAAGTATCGGGATTTTTTAGTCAGTCTCGATGTAGATTATTTAGAGTCTACTATGGGTATGTAGGGAAGTAGTATCATGGTTGTTAGGATTCGTTGAAGGACTTCATTGCGGCGGATTCTTAGATTTTCTAGGTGTTTAGTATAGATGACGTGTAAAGGAATCATGAATCGAAGAGCTGGTCTAGTTGTGCGTAGATAAACCTAGGTAGGGTATCAGATCCTAAGTGCAATCCTGCGTTGTTCGTGAATCTAAAGATTCGTGCTCATCCTCTACCACTATGAGAGTATCATCACCTTCCTTTATCGAATGATGCGTGTATGCTACTCACGACCGTCTTATAGATCACGTTCCTTAGGAAAAAACACGGTAGTATTCACCCTCGTATTCCTCCTCTCCGCTTCTATACTATACGTTATCTTTTTATATAATTTCTTTCTCACTTTATAGTTACTTGAGTATTAATACGATACTTGTTCTAGACTTAGAATACTATTACGGAATCGCGAGGTTTTAAGACTTAGCTCTGATAACATAAGCGCAATTCTTGTTCTAGGAAGATATTTAATCCTAAGCAAGATAGTCTGGACAATCTAACCTTCTGAAATCACGCATCACAACGTGGAATGAAAATATTTGCAAAACTAAAACCGACGTCGATAGCATTTAATATTCAAACATATCTATGAAAAGCTTCACCGTTCACAGCGTACCACATGATTCCTTATATACCTAGACTAACTTTCCGCTACGTTTCGTCTCCTTATTCCTCAACTCCTTACACCACGCCCCATCACGATGCCATATTACGCTACTACCCTGTCCAACTCTATCCCAGAACTATATTTTATCGACCTACCATTTTTTCGACTACCTTACCATTACATACAACTTAACTCAAACCTTCTATCTCCGCACCCACCACATTCATCCTAACACACCTTCTCTATCTCTACACCTACCTACTTCCATTCAATTCCCACCGGCTGATAGAGAAATCTACAATTGTCACACTCTCCCCTATCCACGATTTCTAACCGAAGAAAAGAGATAAGACAGCAAATCACCCTCTAAGTCTACTAAACAAGAATCATTTTTACTATTTTCAAAGTCACGAAATGAGGTGATATATACCGAAACTACAATCCATTCTCATAGATCTTTTCACTTTTTAAGTAGGGGGGTATTGAACTCATATATCAACATAGGAAAAGAGAGTGTCATAGACCTGACTCTCCACCCACCCACCTAAACAAATCTATATCCGTATTCAACTTCCCTATTCAACCACACCCTCGACGCCAACGCATCCCATTCCATCTCCCTCCTCCCTCACCTATAAAAACTAACTTCCTCTTAACCTACTACTCCCCTCCTTATCTTCCCAAGCCTAAACCTAAACCTAAACCTAAACCTAAACCTAAACCTAAACCTAAACCTAAACCTAAAACCCCTCGCTATCCCCAACCACCCCTCTAATCCAACAGGATTTCGTAGATATAAATATAAATACAGATACAGCTGTATGATGAGAACAAATATCTAGATCCCACACCACGTAGGCCAAGTAGTCCATGTAAGCTATGTAGGATCAACAAGTATTCTCCATATCACATGCTTAATACCAAGCCAACTCGGCGTTGATGATAAGTAAAAGCATCAACTGCCCCAACTTCGACTGCGACTTCGAACTTCGAACTTCGAATAGGCACTGTTTATGAATCACCAATCACGAATATTACACAGCACAACACAGCACGACACGACACTTCCCAATCCTCACTCAGCAGACGACAAATAAGCAGCAAGTCAAAGACTCAAGTTATAGATATCCATATATGCACATTTCCCATAATACCTAATCTAATTACAGTTTTGCAATCAAAAAAAGAAGCCCCTGGGGAAAACCCCTTCATTCCATATTCCCATTTCCAAAGGGGGGCGGCGGCACATGTCGACATTTATGCCCATGTCCATAACCGACGATAATGTAATCATGTTGGTGGTGAAGCCTAAAAGCCCCTAAGACATTTTTGTTTTTCCTCGTTCCGCAGCGTCGTGCATAGCGGGCTTCTTTACTTCCATCTCATCCAAGTTCGTCCGGTCGCTCCCAAAAGGGGGAAGGGAAAAAATCAGGCTCCCCGTTCTTTCATCGTCCATCAATCCTACCAACCATCCAATTTGTTCTGCAACTTCGAAAGAAGTGTCGAGCAAAACGGAACAGCCATAGCAAGGGGTATGATGCAAGTCCAATCTCTCCTTGGTGGGACAAAAGAGAAAAACTCAAAAAGGGGGATGCAAGGATGATACATATACCGCCAAACCCAAACCATCCCTTTATGAATGCTCCAAGTGTTGAGGAAATTGAGTTGCTGAAACCCAAGGAAAAAAATTTGACCCGAGGATCTTCGTTAAACGCCAGAGGAAAACAACCGCTGCAACCAAGTTGAAAAGCGCTCACTATACTGGTGCGCCCTGAAAAGCCACAATGATCAAAAGAGAGGAGGGAATCTAGAGAGTTCGTGAGGGGCGTGAGTGTATGGGAGATTAGACCAGCTCGCTATACTATCCGTGATGACTTTTCTCGTAATGACTACCTGTTGCCGGCTTCGAGCTGGCCTGGGGTAGGTTGTGCGGCAGTATTGTTGTCCGCGTTCTCAGTGGTATTGCCACGGTTTCTTCCGAACCAGTTGGAGAACGTCGGGGCACTGGGCCTAGCAGATGCCAGTCTGCTCCGCCAGCCCGGAGTATCCTGGCCCTGAGCAGGCTGTTGCTGTGTGTTTTCGGCGGTCCTGTTACGGTCCCGTCGGCCTGGACGCGACAAGACACTCTGTAACGAATATGACCCCTCCTGGCGGGGGCTGTTGTTATTGTTGCCAGAGCCGTTGGTGGGATTCCCCACAAAGACCGTGCGTGAACGACTAAAAGGATTGCCCCGACCACTGACCCACGCAGCCTGAGGGGACGTTGGAGATCGAAGACCAGAGCCGGTACGACGTCCCGAGGTTGGCTGCTCCGCATTCTCTCCTTCAGGGCGTGGCTTTGGTACGTAGTAGTCTGCCTTGCAGAGTGGGCAGCACGCACGCCGACTGGTTAACCATGGGTCTACACAGCTAGCGTGGAAAGCATGCCCACAGGTCAATCCTCGCACATCATCGTCGTCTTCCAATGTATCCAAACAAATGGCACAAGTATCTCCAGGTTCCGCCAACAATTCAGGGGCCGCGGCAGTTCGAATCGGGTCATCATCATCGGAATCGTCTCCATCATCACTCTGTTGCTGAGTAGTGGTTTTGTTAGGGGAATAATGGCTGGTGACAGTTTCCACCCGTTCCAGTTCGACGGACTTTTCAGGCTCTTTCTTTTCGACTGCCTTTTCAGGCGATACCTTATCCTTTGGAGAGGCGGGTGGTGATTGAGACGAAGCGTTTGCGGCGTTGGGATCGTCTTGAGTCGTAGAAACAGCAGTGGCGGGCCTTAGGCTAGAGGCAGAATCATTGCCAGCAGGGGGTATAACTCCTTCGACGTCCTTCATACTCGCGGCACGACTGGGGGAGGCGGTATTTATTCCCCCCGCAGCAGGAAGGCCCTCATTTTCTCTGCTGGCTTTCCATTGCTTGTACTTGATTAACGGGAACCTCTCATTAACTTCATCCATGGACATGAGCTTCTTTTCGCGCCGTCTCCTATGCGGCCTCGGCATGGCCGTGAGGTCAATGGGTTCTCCATCAGCGGCAGCCCGGGCGGCGCGATTCCGCTGGTTGTATCGGAAGCAGTACTTTACTCCAACGATGATCCTGTGAGAGCGATGTGTTAGGTGGAAGAAGTCTCGAGTGTCTCGGACAAGACCTGTACTTACCAAAGATTGGTGAAGACAACACCGAATCCGAGGGCGACGAAGAAGAGCAGTGGTGAGCTGGTCGGGCCACTGCCTCCTCCACCACCGCCGCCGCCTCCGCCGCCGCCAGAGACAGCGCTCGAAGTCGCAGGGGGCGGGATGCCAGCCGAGGTTGATGAAGCCATTATGGCTCGCAATGTTCCATATGTTCACGGCAACAACGAGGGCGAAAGGGCTCGAAGCGAGGGTGTGAGATGGGTGTGTCGCGGATATTTACAGGGCGAGATTGGGGTGGATGGGTCGAACGAACGTCGGCCGTGGAGATGGCGGGAGCGGCAAGCGGGAAGCGGGCAAGTGCGTTCTTTGTTGGAGTACGAGCGAAGCGGGTCGGCGACGTCGACGTCGAGGGTCGAGAGCAGTCGGACTCTGAGAAAGGGTCTGACAGGGCGAGAGAGGACTGCGAACCGGGGCCTGGGAGACGGTGAAGTAGATGGGAACCGGAGTTGCGGGCTGCGGTCACTGTCTTGTAATGGTGACGGCGCAGGCTGGGGGAGACTAGAGGCTCAGACACAGCCAGAGACCAAGACGGAGATAGGAGAGAGTGGCGGACTGGGCCAGTAGTGCGCGCAGTCTAGCAGTGGGCAGGAGTATATACAGGAGCCAAGTCGGCCATGCCCTCGGGGGAGAGAGAGAGAGAGGAGGATATGGTGGTTGAGGTGTGGCGAGGGTGGTGGTGTGAATGGGGTTGAATAGTGTGGAGGTGGAGGTGATGGTTTGATGGCAAGTGAAGTGCGGCTGGTGGAGGTTGGTTGGCGAGGGGGACCGGCAGTGGCAGTGGCAGCAGTGGCAGCAAAGCAGGGCTACCTACAGAAGCAGAGACGCAGTACGCAGCACGCAGCACAGAGCAGCACAGCGATCAGGCCTGGGAGTGGAGACTGGAGAGAGAAGAGGCAGACAAGCACAAGCACACACACACACACACACACACGCACAAGCCTGCCAGCCCAGAGGAATGGCGGAGTCACTAGACCTGACAGGGCCCGGCCAAGCTCGCCGTCTCTGCGTTTGTTGGCTCGGATGTTGTCTATTGATGACAATTCCCGCCGTACGGGTGAATATCCGTCCTCTCGCACTGGACAGTCCGACAATGGAACACGCAATGGACTCTTCCACAGTAGTCCAAGCTCGGCGCACTGCTGCCACAATCACCATTGTTAATTGGAATTGCTCCCATCGTGGTGGCGGACAATTGATCAGATCATATCACAAGATTGGTGGTGAAGGGCGGAATGTGAATGGTGAATGGTGAATGGTGAATCGTTCTTCTCTGCCTTCCAGCCCCAGCGCTTCGCACACGCTCGCCCTGGGGGGCTGCAGTCCGAAAGGGGCATGCAGATGCAAGCGTTGGAAACTTGTGAAGCGACAAACAGGCCGGAAAACCCGCCAGCGTTGTCTCAGGTCTCAAGATTCGAGGCTTGGGGGCTTGGGGGCTTGAGGTTTGTCCGCACCCCGAGTCGAGTCGGGTCACAACCCTGCATGCCCTGTCCCTGTTTTATATGTCTGTTATATGTATGAATGTGCAGGGCCTTCTACCGTCCTGTCAGCAATTGAGTATGCCTGCTCACGTCCTCTATGCAGATGGAAATTGATCTCTATGTACTGTAGTACTGCAATCATGGGCGACTTTAATTGCGACACCCTCACATTGCCACTCTGCTCACCTACCGTATTCCCCTCGTCTTACCCGCCTGTACGCTACACTCTACGCTCTACACTCTCTAGGCTGTCGATGCTGCCGTATGCTGTGGACACGACACTACTACTGCAGTGCATGTGTGCGAAAATAATGCGCTGCTCGCCCTGCAGCGGAAAAGTATCGAACTAGAGGCAAGTATGGAGGTGGATATCTATGGGGATCCATTGTGTTATTGCTGCACCCCATCATTCCATCATTCCATCATCCATCTCCATCTCCATCTCCATCCTGTGCTATCCTCCTGCCTTTGCCGCAGTCCCGTACTTTTGGTGCTTGCTCATGTACAACCCCCTCTCGGACTCGTCACCATACCCTCCCATGCCTGCTCATTCTCCCCCAGACTGTGACGGAGGCTGCCGATCCCGCTTGCATCCTGTCGAGTTTCGCGTTTCGCATGACTTGCCCGTCTCCCCCACAGTCCCCAGTTACCACCAATCCCACGTCCCCTACTGCCGCCAAGCACCCCGTTTCGACGTCCATGATGCTAATGATGCAAAGTCTTCTTGACTCTGTTCACCAAACTGCCCGGCCCTGTCCCTCTCCCGCTTGACTTTCCAAGCTGTGAACCGGGACTACCCTGGTCCTTCGCCTTTGCTGCGTTGTTTTCCCATCCCATCCCATCCCACATTCAAACAACCCCAGTCCTCCACCCCCTCCTCCGGCCAATCTCCGGCACTTGCACGCCCTGTCCAAATCACCTGACGGCCACTGACGGCCCTCTGCCCTCTGTCCTCTACGCGCCACAAGCTCTTTCAGGCCCATTCAGCATAATCTCCCTTTTGGTGACGAAGTCCTTACCTCGAGTCTGGTGAAACCACATCTAACGTCATCAGCATATCACCAAACGGCCTTGCAGCGCAAAGGAAAAACTCCACTGCACAGCCCCAGTCATGGCCGAATCAACCGAGCCAAACCCAATCGTCTTTTTCGACATCACTCTAGGAGGTACGCCATTATGCAGCCATTTTCAAATCATGCTGGCCACATGTTCTACTCTCGGATACGCTTGTATCGATTCCGCTCCCACCTTGCCGCCTTTGTATCACCCCTTCCTATGCATGCGATGATCTTTTCGCCCTTTCGGACGTTCCCCTCTGGATTTGTATCCGGACGTGGTCATGTCCGCTGTATCGGACTATCTCCAGTGCTGCCATGCTAACACGTGCCAGGGGAGAAGCTTGGGCGAATCAAAATGGAATTGTTTAGAGATGTAGTTCCTAAAACATCTGAGAACTTTCGACAATTCTGCACGGGCGAGACTAAGAATAGTCAAGGTCGGCCACAGGGCTACAAAGGCTCCAAGTTCCACCGTGTGGTGAGTTATATCTGATACCCCCGTGAACATACCTTTGGAGTAGTCTTGTGCTTGATGCCAACCTACACTAAACTTGTTCCTCAATGTGCCAATGATTTTAAAACACAACGAACGCTATTCACCTTCATAGCAATCATGTGCCCGAAAATACGCAACAATTCCCAAGTGGATTCTTACTATGTGGTTAAAGTCGTCTAACTCTTGTTCTCTTAGATCAAGGATTTCATGCTCCAAGGCGGAGATTTCATCTACGGCAACGGATCGGGCTCTCGGACTATCTATGGCACAGAGAAGTTTGCCGACGAGAACTTCACTCTAAAGCATGATCAACCTGGTCTTCTTTCTATGGCCGTAAGTGTCTACGCCCCAATCAATACCTTTTTAAAATTACAACTTTGATGCGTCTGTTCTGTGTAAAAGACGGGACTAATACTTCCGCAGAACAGCGGGCCTAATACAAATGGCTGTCAGTTCTTCATCACTACCACGCAGACACCTCATCTCAATGGAAAGCACGTCGTCTTTGGAAAAGTCGTCGAGGGCTTGGACGTGGTGAGGAAAATTGAAAATACTCGAACCAATTCAAACGATAAGCCACTCCAGGATGTCACCATTGCGCAATGCGGCGAGATGTGAACACAGGGAGAATACGCCATACAAGTTATCGGCTAGAGAGAGCCTGTGTACGAACTGAGATAGAGTACAAAAGTACTGCTATGAGGGCTTGGTATTAGACGCTATCAAGGGCGACTGTCACCCGTCGGCCCAATAATGTTATTCGGAACAACCCTCTAATGGAGCTATCATGGGCTTTCAAGCTCTTCCAACAATAAGACTGCTTCGGTATTGTCAGGCGAAGCTACGATGAGAAATTTGGTGGAAGAAGTTTACAGTCCCCGTTGAGATGACGGAGAAAAGATATAAGAAGAAATCAATCAATTTCCAATAAATTCTGAATACAGTTGTCAATACGGCTGTCCGTGTCGTGAAAGCTTGACGAATAAAATGGCACACGACATGTAGGGTCTGTGCACGCATTGTTCTCCACCGAAAAAGTTCGCGCCAAGGCCACAGACGATCCCCGCCTCGCTCGCCTTTGCACTTCTTCACCGTCCCACTGCTTCTTCACCACCACAGCACATTCCTGACCGCATTTCTCTGCACATTCCTCACAGCCGACCAAATGTAAACATATACTCCTCAAATACTCTTCAAAAATGGTCTCTCTCGCTTCAGCCGAGAGAGCAGCTGGCCTCATCGCCCCCAGTTCTGGAGGCAGCCTTAAACGCAAGCACACCGACTCGGACTTTGACGTCGACACTCTCCCTCCCAGCAGCCAGACCAAACGGCGCCGAGTGACTTTCGATCCCGATGTGGATATCCGTATCCTGCCGGATGCCAACGAGAAGAGCCTGGAGTTGGTTGGAGAAGAAGTCAGACGCGCGCTTGAGAAACACGCAGACGGCGATAACGTAGGATACGACCAGATACGAAGCCTCTTGACACTTGAGCCAAACGACCCCGATGCTCCCCTTTCTGGCCTCCTCCAAAAATACATAATCGCATTTACGAACAATGTTCCCCTCCTCGACCACAAGTGTACCGGCTTGGTCCACGCAATCATCGACAGCAGCTGGATAGCCCGAAATGAACACTACGTCCGAACGTTCCGTCACCTTCTACGGTCATTGTTATCGGTCCAGCCAGGGTACACCTCTTCAGTGCTCTCTATGTTGGTGAACATGTTTGTTGAGTTACCCTCGCCGGCTCTCCGACAACAGGATGACCCAAGAGTACCACGATCCAGACTTCAAGCGCGAGTGCACGAATGCTTGAAATATCTCCTACGACAGAGTCCTATGACTAGTACTTTACTGGCACCTATCCTTTCTTCAACGTTCCCGTTCCCAACCGACACCACAAAGACTCACGTACAGTACATTCGAAATATTTTGAGAGTTTCGGAGTACTGCCCGGAACTCAAGGGCGAAATACTATCTTTGATCATGGATAAGCTGGTGAAAATAGACGTACAGATTCAGGTCGATATGGAAGAGCTAGAGGATGATATTGAAGACAGTCTGGTGGAGGGCGCAACTGATGACGTAGATGGAGAGGACGAGGAAGATGAGAACCTCAGCGATAACGAGTCAGTCTCCAGCGAGGAGAGCCTGAACGAGGAAGAGCGCCGGGTTAAGGAGATTAAAGATTCGGTATCAAAGCTTGACGCCATCATGGACGTGCTCTTCTCCCACTACGACTCTATCTTTGCCAAGGGCGACCTCTTCGACATTGACGAGACTTTTGAGAGCCTCCTGTCGCAATTTGCCAGCATCATCCTCCCGACGTATCGCTCAAGACATACGCAGTTTCTATTGTTTCATTTCAGTCAAAGCTCTTCCGATCTAACAGAGCGCTTCGCTGGTTGTTGCTCGCACATAGCGTTTGACCAGCGCACACCCCACATCCTCCGTGTCGCGGCTGCAGCGTACCTCGCCTCTTTCATCGCGCGGGGTGCCCACGTTCCCAGCGCGGTTGTCCGAGACGTCTTTGACCTGCTGTGCCACCATCTCGAGACTCTTCGCATGACCCATGAATCTACATGCAAAGGGCCAGATCTTCGCCGTTACGGGACATATTACGCCATCTCCCAAGCGCTACTATATACATTCTGCTTCCGCTGGCGCGACCTTATCATCACTGAAGACGGCCGCCCGCCGACGGACTCGGAGGTTCTGTACCACGACGGCGACTTCCAATGGCACAACTCAATCCAGGACATCCTACGTCGCAACATTTTCTCCAAGCTCAACCCGCTTAAGATCTGTGCACCGACCATTGTCGCGCAGTTCGCGCGCATGGCCCACCACCTGCGCTTTCTGTATGTGTTCCCTCTGTTGGAGACCAACAAGCGCATCCGTTTGGCAAGGAGCGTAGGTGGCGCAGGAGGATACATGGACGGCGTGGGCTCGCGTGAGACTGCATTGACCATGAAGAAGGGGGAGGATGGATTCCTTCTCGACGCCTACTTCCCATTCGATCCATATGTCTTACCACGGAGCAAGCGTTGGATCGAGGGGGACTATATGGAATGGCGGCCTATTCCCGGCATGGAGCCTACGAGGGAAGAAGATGATGACTCTGAGGATGAAGAGGGAGACGAGGAAGACCATGACAGTGACTCGGATAGGGACGGGGGCGTCGAAGTCGACGATTTGGAGGACGGAACTGGCACGGATGAAAGTGCCTGAGAAGCTTTCGATTCCGGGTTCCAATACAATATTCAATTTGGTGGAATTTGGTCAAGATCTTTCTGCATTTGGCACATCGTTGCATGAACGGCGTTTTCGTCCTTGGGCTTGATATCAGGTGAACAAAGTGGATGGATGCATGGTAGACGTACGGGACAGATCTGGGCATGAAAGAGACGAATTGGTATTTGACGAATCAACAGGCGTTTTGCAGGAACCCAGAACTGCGCATTGTCAGCAAAGCGACTCTGATTTGTTTGGCATAGCTTTCAGGCCGAGGAATTCGATGCATTTGTCCAGAGCTCTTATGATGATCATATACTCAGGTATACAGCTTGCATCAAGGTACACTACCATACACACTACATTAGCTCAAATAAAAGGTTACATCTCAAAATCATAACTTGTCAACCCTCTGTGACTCGTACTATCCCCTCACATTTAGTATCCCTCCTAACCAAACACTCAAAGTGCCTCTAAATCCAGCGCCGTGCATCTATCCAGCATCTTCACACCACTTACCCCCACCTCACCACAGCCTCTCATTCTAAAGTTCCCTAACTTATTCGCGTATATATCCCATATCTTCCTTTCCCAAATCATACAGACATAGGTATAACTTGAGAACAGCATATGAATTTTCCATGATCTAGTTTTAAGTACTATACTATACTGTAACACAGTATGAGGAGTCCGGATCACCATCCTAAGCCCCCACCTTACATACAATCTTTAATCTTTCCGATTAAGCAAGTAAAAAGTGAAAAAAATCTTCCCACCCTCAATCCCCCAAAAGGCCTAAAATAAAAAAAAAAAGGTATTCCTCACACAACCCCCCGTGACCCCTTCCCAAGCTTTTTTGATTAAATAGGTAGCTTAAAGCTATTCTACACACGGGATATCTATAATAAAAAATTTATGTTATGTATGAATATGAATATGAATTTGTGATGGGGGTTTAGGTACAAATGATAATGAGAATGAGAATGATGGATTATTGGTGTTTTCATTGGATGCTAGGGATGTGTGTGGGTAGGTACGTAGATGGAGAGGGGTTTCAGGCAGGAAATGGAGTTCACGACCCCGCGTGGACTGTACGGTACGACGAGGTTCCTTCGCTACTTGATGTGTAGACAGCTGGAGAGACTCAAAGTGCATTTGGATAGATATGGATTGAATGAGGTAGAATGTATTGCACTGGATTGGATTGGATTGGTTTTGCATTTGCATTTCATCATATTCCCACTCTCATGCCCTTTCAAACTCTGTCCTTTCCACTCACTGCCCAAGAGAAAAAAAAAAAAGAAAACCCACAACCCAGGATAAAGCCAAAAACGCCCGAACGCCATTTTCCAGTTAGTACGTCACCCCTCATTTGTTAGAGACGGGTGGGAGTGGGAAGGCAGGAATGTGGTATATAGCAAGGCATCGCTCGGCTCTAATTGTTCGCTCGCTGAATGGGATTTTTTGTGCAAGCCGGTCGATTGAAAAGCAAAACAGATAAAAGCAAGAAAAAGGAGACAAGATCATTCACTGAATGAAGCCCTTAGCCAAGGGGTTCCCAGACTCCCGTACCCATGAGTTGATCTTTTGAGAAAAAGAGAAAGAAAAGATGAGAAAAGTCGTCGTCGCAATGACGGAGATAGCTCAGGCGTCACCCTCGCCTGCCTCACGGACATCCAATCGCATAGCCTTGAGCAGGTCCCTACTAGCCCTCACTCCATCCCTAAGCTCCATTGTGCTCTTCCAGAGTGCGTCGTTCAGGATCCCTTGCTCGGCATCAGCACCAAGCAGCGCATCTGGTTCTGGGCCGCGAGGGATTGGGAACTCCACGAGCGGGCGCCCATTCTGGCCGACCGAGACACGAGAGCGGCGCTGTGGCATGTCGTCGTACTCGGATGAGGCATAGTTGTCTTCAGCATCGCTGCGTGGATCTTCATCTTGGCTTGCTGTGCGGCGCGACCGCATGTTGGAGAGTTGTCGATGGCGGTGAAGCTGGAGGACTTGTTTCTCGAGTAGATCCCAACGTTCGTCAACATCCTCGTCTTCTTCGGCTGACGTACTGGTAGAGACGGATGCTGGAGGACTCTCGTCAATGGCGTACGCGGTCTGGTGATTCCACCCATCCCAGAATGTTTGTTGAGACCGTTGGCGGCCCCCATAGCCGATGTTGTTTGGAGGGATCTTGGTCTGTACTTGAGAGACTGAAGACACGCCTCGAGCATGCATGCTTGGATGATGCGAGTCTTGGTTGGTGGGGTGCCCTTGTTCGTCGTACGTCTGTGGTGTAAGAAGACCTGGCAAAGCATGGTTAGGCTCTGATTGTGACTTCATATGGTATGAAGCACGATTATTCGTTTGTGAAAGATGGACTTGATCTTCAAGATCGAAGGGGTTACCATTAAGTTGCTCAGCGCCTGCTGTTAAAGTAGAGGCGGACGACGGGTCAGCAGAAGAAGGGCGGAAATCATCAATCATGGCCATATCCAAATCAATCATAGAAGTCCGCCCAGGAGACGGTGGCTCAGAACTAATCTGAGGATAATCGTCGAAAGAACCCAAAGGTTCCGTGGCTGCATGGTTTAGGGTCGGACGGAAACCAGAACCAAGAGTCGGTGACGATGGAGCCCCTAAACCCTGGTCGGAGAGGCTGCCACCGGCCGTAGGGTCTCGTGGAGGGAAAACAAAATCTCTAGTGCGGCGATTATCATCGAGAGGGTCGGTCAGTATCGGAAGCGGAGGCTCTTGTGTGTCACGTCGCCGTGACAGTCTGGATACTCTGGGCATTGGTTCTTGATTGGCTTCCGCGATTGAGGCGTCAAAGGTCCATTCCATGGTTCGCCGATTAGTCTTCTCCGGCATGGCTGGGAATTTCCAGTCGACTGTTCGACGATTCGACTGTTCTTGCATAGGGAACTTCCAGTCGCGGGTAGCTCGTCGAGCAGTTTGGTCCATGTCGAAAGAATCACGATCTTCCTCTTCCTCTTCCATGTCCATCTCGCGCATAAGCCTGTTTAATCGGTTGGCTTTAACTGTAGGTACTTCCCCTAAATCAATGCTTGGAATGTCGGCAGCAGTTGGTGCAGCAAAATCAAGATCAATAACAGTTTCTCGATTCGGCGCGCCGGGGTTGAAATCGCGAAGAACAAGATCTGAGGGGGGGCGACCTGACTCCGAGTCCACCATACTGTACCTATACGGAGTCGAGTCCTTGTCAAAGAGGCGATTCAGGCGCTTTTGTCCTCGATTGATCTGCTCTTCCCGAATGCTGGCTTGAAGTTTCGCAAATCGGTCTTCGTCATCAGGCGGCGCGTTCATCCCCATGAACTGGCCTGAGGCATTGCCGGTGAACGGGTCAAACATCTGACCCTCAAACTGCTTGTCGAACTCATCCGTAGTGCTAAACGTCCAATCCTCATCTTCATCCTCATCATCCAGGACAAGGGGATCGGGAGCTTGCGCGCCATATGGATTGAACAACGAGACGCGGGATCCACCTGCATGTTCCCAGCGGTAGTAGTTCTCGACGAGCTGAACGAGAGTGACTGTAGGATACATCTTGGTTGTACCAGTGATGAACGGATGCTCCAGGATCATATCAGGCGTGGGGCGATCTTTGGGATTGGGCTGAAGTACGAAGGAAATGAGACTCTTGAGTTCCTCGGAGTACTTTGCTCCCTCAAGCTTAGGGACACCAGCATCTGGGAGGCTCAGTGCCCTTACTTGATGGAACGGCGGAAATCCGGTGGCCATTTCGTACACAGTACAGCCGTAAGCCCAAATGTCAA
The DNA here is from genome assembly GCA_001007845.1 of Nigrograna mackinnonii. Taxonomy (NCBI): domain Eukaryota; kingdom Fungi; phylum Ascomycota; class Dothideomycetes; order Pleosporales; family Nigrogranaceae; genus Nigrograna; species Nigrograna mackinnonii. The sequence goes on from JGVQ01000124.1 coordinate 85,220, forward strand.
TTTCAGATCCATACAGAACTTTGTTCGGACGTGCTCGGCTGTTGGGATCTGCTTCTTTGACCCATTCTTTTTGTATTTCCGGAGCCATCCAGAATGGCGTACCAACAATGGTAGACCGCTTTGCAATCTCAGGCTCTAGATCATTTGAAACACCAAAATCACAAAGTTGAACCCGACCGTCTTCGTTTACCAAAACGTTGTTGCCTGTATCGTGTGCGTGAGTCCAGGCTCACATTGAATCGAGCGCTGTGCAAGATAGGGGTTAACTGAGATTTAAAATCGGGACTCACACTTCAGATCACGGTGAATCACCCCCGCTTCATGGATATATTTCAACCCAAGGGCAAGCTCGCGCGCAATAGGTATGATATACTTCTGCTCGAGCCCTTCTTTTGAGAGGCTGAGCCTCGGCTTCATGAGCGTATTTACACTACCACCGCTCGCATACTCGCTGATGATCCACAATTCGTTGTGAACGGTTCTCGCCTCTTCAATGACATTGACATACGGTCGAGCTTTGCTTGCTTTGAGCTTCTGAAGAAGATTGATCTCTTTCAAGGTCTCTTGAAGATTTTTTGTAGTCCCCTCCTCATAGTCCACCTTGTCAATGTCAATAATCTTGATGGCGACCAATCCATTGGTGACACGATTTTTGCTGTTTCCACTTAGGCAGGTGTTTATTTGGATTATTCGCAATTGCTTACCCCTTGAAAACTCGACCGTAGGCTCCCTTGCCGATGAGTTCGAAGAAGTCGTACGGAGGTACCTCATCCCCACTGCGCTTTGCCCTTGCTGCGACAATTGACTCCATCTCTTTAGCTTGCTCAATGGCGCGGGCTTTTGTCCCCACACTAGGTGGGGGTTGAAGTCGGGTGCCTTCCATTTTGATTGCGAGCCCAAGGGGTCTCTCAGGAATTTGATATGCGTCTTCGGATAATTCGAGCGGGTTCTCCGCTATCTGTTCAAGCACAGAGTCTGGTCTAGAAATCCAATTGTAGACGTGGTCGGAAAACTTAGGGAACGGTTCCCGAAGGGAAGAAGCTTCTGGTTGGTCGTCCCGCTTCTCAGGATAGTCAATCGCGGGCCTGTGTAAGGTATGATTTTGGTGAGTTGTCCCCAAATGACGACGCTGCCGTCCAGGGATGAAGGCAGGCTGCGGCGGTGCGGGATATGCGTGGGAGTGTGATTCGTCGGCCAGAAATTCCCTGAGCTCAGAAGGATTGCGCCGATCTGCAACCGGAATATATGATCCCCCAGGGCCACGTACAAGTAGAGACGAAGTAGGGACGGGATGTAAGGAATTGGGGAGTTTTATGGGTTCGGTGCGGGCGCGGACGAGTGTGGGAGGCTGTAATACTCGGAATGACGTCGGGTTTGGAGGGAATCCCCTAGCTCTAGCTATGCTACGGCGCGGCGGGACTGATGAGAATGATGTTCCAGCTTCGCTCAGCGGATTCAATGGACTAGGGTACTCGATGGGAGAGTGGGGGTCGATAATTGGGGGGGAAATGTTCGACTTCGAGATGGCCTGTCGCGTGCGGGGAACGTCTCTTCTCACAACTAACCCGGTCAGTAAGTCATGCCAGGTCTTGCGCCGACGCGCGTGGGTCGGCTCGTGCGCCTGGCCATCTGCCCTTCGGCGCTGGATATCGCTGTTCGAGCGTGAAGCTCGATACAGCCCCAGCGCAGTGGCAGTGGCCACCATATCCGCCATTTTGGAGGCAGGATATGATTGTGTTGTGGGGTTGACCGGAAGAGAAGAGGGGACTAAACTTACGAGGGTCAAATAATCTGAGCCTCTTTCACTTTTCACCTATGCCTCCAGATCATAGCGCGCTTGAGCGGTGATGGAGTGCAAAGCTGCCGCTCTTTCACCGACTTCAACTCTCACCTTACAACAGCAGCTGCATTATGCACTGCGTGAGTCAGCAAGCGAACCAAAAAGATAAGTGGAAGGCCGACAGGAAATATGAAAGGAAAAGGCACTGCCGTGTCATTCAAGCAACACCATGTGGTGCATCGTGCAACGGTTTGAAGATTGAAGTTCCGAACGGGCCAAGCTTTCCGGTAGGCTAATCCGGTTTCGGCTAGACCCATCTGCCACCTGCGTGTCACCGTGCCTGCCATCTGCGGGCCAGGCCCTGACATCATCATCACCGCCACAGCGAACCTCTAGTGGGAGATGCTCTACTTTCTTGCTGGGTGCACCATTGCACTTTGAATCAGTTTGGGCGCAAGTATCAACCAACGCAAACAACAACACAACCATGCCACCGAAGCAACAACAAAGCTGGCTCACTCGCAGTACCAACGCCGCCGCAGCTGGAGTCGGCAACTTTGCTGGCGGAATCGTGAATGCTGTCGGTAATGGAGTAGCAGGAGCAGGCCGAGGGGCCGGCGCAAGGTAAAACGGTTCCCTAATAATTTCCCTTAGATTATGCCACTGACGGGTGCATAGCGTAACTAATTCATCTCGCGGCTGGGCAGACTCTGTTCGAGAGTACGGAAACTCAATCAAAGACGCGACAGGTGCATCTGGACCTCGAGCTGGGACAAACAAGAATCCCCTCGGCCTCACAAGTACTCCGGGCGGGGCAAAGGCGACGATGTCTTCAAGGCCTGGGAAACAACCAAGAAAGGGCACAGCAAACAATCCGTTGGGCCTATAGTGACGAGATACGACAGGGAGAGAAGGAAATTTTGAAGCCTTTCTTTATTTTTTTTAATGAAATACTATGATACATCATATCTGCAAAATGGAAGGAGTAAAGTTGGGTATCTTGGAATATGTACACGTAAAGATCCTGAATTTTGAACCCGCTGCTGTGGCAGGCGCATATGTTGAGCTGTTCTAAATCAACAACTCATTTAGGGAATGTTCGATCCTGAAGCAATATTACATAGTAAATTTATTGCACGATGAGGGGAGTGCTCTTTCCTAGGCGCGATATGGATGTGAAGTGTCTCCCAGAATGACCAGAGAAGGGGGACCTTGCGGACATCATACTAGGCGACATCAAAGGCATCTCGATCCCCAGTCCTGAGGTCCGGGACGCCAATTGCTCCTTTGGCTTCGTCGATCATCGCCTCGACCTGATGTGGGGAATACTTTCGTTTCAGTATGACGCGTATGAACTCAGATAGGATGTGAAGGTTTAGGTCGCCAATCTCTTCCTTGCTCATGTACGCATACTGGTCGCCGGTAAGATTCATCCTTTGGAAGCGTGCGTCCGTGAGAAACTGATAAATAATGCTCATGTTCGCAACCTTTTGTGCGTGTACGCCACTATGTGAATAGGCTTGCCGCACATTCTTGCTATCACGCTGCAAATCAACCCAGGCAACCTGTTGTTGTATAATTCGAGCTGATTTGTCTGAAGGTAGAATGTCAAAGCGTTTTCTTAAGACATGCATCGCAACAAGAGATCCTGGAAGATCTTTGGTGTAACTGAAGCAATGCATGACCAAGCCGCTGAGCGCGCCATGGTCGGGGCCAGCCAGACCTATCCGGTATCGTTCTGCGTCGTGTCTACTTTTCACTTTCTCCCACCATTTGACCTGCTCGGCAAGAAGTGCTCGTGGACTTGGAAGTTTTCCTTCCATGGCCTCTCTGCTCGCATGATCACCTAGTGCAAGGCGAAGCGACTTCCATAAATGTCTGAATGTGGAACCAGAGGGAAATATCCCAGGGATTTCTTTCGAGCCTCTGGTCAATAAACGGTAAATTCGCCAGACTTCGTCGTATTTTGATTGACGACAGGCTTTCTCCATCAAGACGTTCATAACTTCCCAGTTAGGAGGAAGCTTTGCGTCTTTCATACGTCTCGTCAAGTAGTCGACATGTTCCCATTGCGTTTGATTCGTGTGGTGTTGCATTAAAAGTGCAAATGTGGTCGCATTTGCTGCTGGTACGCCTTTCTGTGTAATGGAGCCCAGAGAGTCCGCCTGAAGATTCTGATTCCTGGTCAGGACATCCTTCGCTGAAGATGAACGGGACCTGCTGGTTGGATATTCCCGGAATTTATCTATCATTTGCCAGCCGATGTTCTCAGCTTTCAGCTTATGTTGTAACTGCGTTGATTTGAACAATGTCTTTAACAACATATTGAAATCGAAGGTCTCCGGCTCGTAGCCTCGCTTGAACATTAGATCCAACACTTGGGCCATAGCTTCCGGAGCATTCTGAGCGATTCCACGCTTCATCCATTCCCCAAAGAGGTGAGAGTGATAAGCTTTGGGTAAAATGGAGATGGCGTGAAGAGCGATTGTCGTCAACTTTACGACGTCTGTCCCTAGCTGGAAAATCATATTAAGCCTGCGCAAGACTGCGTTGACTTGGTCGTCCGAATATTCCGTAGCAAGAAGACCATCCTTTACCATATCTGTTAAGACCTGGTTGGCACTTTGAAGCTGTTGAGCTTCTACAAACCCAACCAAACATGCATCATAGTTCTCAAGTTTTATCTTTTCACCCATGATTTTCTTAAAGGCTACATAGATTTGACTTGGAATATTGGCGTGTTCTGGCTTAGGCGAGCGGGCATAGGCTCTCAGAACGGAGAGCATGAGCTTTGCATCCCAAGCAGGATACAGGTGGAACAGTTCATCCATAATCTCTCGCGCGCGATCGAGGTTCCCTGCTAAAGCATGCATTCTGACGCCGCAATCGAGGTGCTCGGCCTTGTAATCATGCCGAACATTGTCTCCAACTTGGGTGCGATCATCTTCCCATTCCTGCAGCGCTTGATCTTCTTTGTGGCTCTTGAACAAGCTTTTTAAATAGACAACTCTCTGGAGCACGGTTGTACTGCGTCCGGCGACCTTCATATCTTGATATAATCGTTTCAGGTGTTCGCGCCGACCTTTTACCCGCTGCAAGGACCTTGGAGTAGAAGTATATTCACTAGACCATAAGATATCCCAAGCCCGAGCTGGCAGTAGGTGTAGAAGAGATGGATTCGAGTCCCTCGCATGCACGTAGGCCTTGAACAATACGGAGCGTCTAACTTTATTTACTCTTTGTTCGGTGGCCCACCCGGACAGACAACGATTCAGTCGCCAAACTGAGTAGAGATCTGTCAACAATGGTGAGCTTGGTATCGTAAATCCTTGCGTTTCGCGCAAGGCTTCACGATCACTCTTCCGGCTTGAGTCCTCGACATTTTCGGGATATTCTGTCTCGCTCAGAGGTTTAGGCCAAGATCTTTGCTTGTATTCTGAAGGTTTCCATGTGTTTACAAAAGCAGGAGGTCGTGGCGGGCGCGTCCTCAAAGTACGTGTTAGGAAAGGTCGTCGAGAACGGTGAAGCGATCGAATAGGCGAAAGGAGGAGCATCAGGAGAGGAGGATATCTAGATTGCGCAGCCTTCGTAAGTTTCGTCCTCGCTCATTAGCTACCCGGGCCTCCATCTGAACTATGAATATACATAAGAAGCGAGAAGGAAGAGAAAAGCTAAGTCATTATGCAAAAAGCAACAGAAACCCTTGGCGAAGTCAGTAAGTATTCTGGAGTGCAAAGAGTCGGAGGGAGCAGATCGGACTTCGGAAAAATCCATTTCTCCGACATAGTAGCTCAACGCCTCGGCCTACTTCAAGCCTCATAGCTCCATACCTCCTCGTGATAACCATCTCTCGTGCATCTCATGCTCCGTGGCCGTGATGATGTCAGTCACTTGAGGCCAATTTGTGTCTACCCGTCGACTTGATGGAAATTATGAATTTTTAACGCAGACCTGTTCTTGACCTAAACGCTCTCGAGCAGTCTTCAGGATTGATTTTGAAGAGGTACGATATCGTTTTGACCATTCGAGTCATTGCGAATTGTCCAACCAGGAATACTTATCGTTTGGAGAGCCCATGCCTTCAACAAAAGGAAGCTCTTTGTTTAGAACAGGGAAAGCGCACAGAAGCGAGTGAGCCGACATCATCTTAGATGCGCATAAGAACCCTCGTGCTCCCCAGGAGTACACAATACAGTCGAGACACCGTGAACGAAGAGCCTAGGAAGATGAGGACATCGTAGACCAAAAAAGCAGACGATAGTTTGTCGACATACCAGGAACATTTCGACCGGTGGGATTATATATCTCGTCTACTCCCTAGGAGACCAATTGGAGTGAAGGATAAAGAATGCTAGCCTCGTTAACGAAGACCCATATGACTAAATCATAAGGAAATAGTGCATAAGAGCAGCTATCTTATATCTATTTGCAAGCACCCGTACTTTCGCCGGATTGTATGTTCACTGGTCGGACTGGACAAACGAAGTGCATATGTGAACCAGAAATCTGACACMCCAGCCACACTCATTGCCTAGACGACTCCAGCACTGTAATTACGTACATATACCGAGCAAGCATATCTAGGGACCTGATTATTTGGAAGAGGACAGATGCTGACAGCTGTCACCGTCTCTCGACCCGGCTAGCGCAAAGCGACCCGGATGCCAACAAAGGGCCACCAAATACGCGAGGAGGGGTAGTTACATATCCACGGGAAGTCTGCTGTTTAGGTTGACCGGAGCGCTTCCCTCTTTCAGAGCAGCATCTTGGTATGCAACTGGTATGTACTGGCTGACCCTCAAACGAGACTAGCTTTCTTCTTGCACCCGATAGATTTTGAAATTAGGTCGTCCGAAATTCATAAACCGGAAGATTCGATTGCATGAATAGGGTCTAAGTTGTGCTTTTCTTTCGCACCGTGTCCTACGTTCCTTCGGTCACGACAGCAGGCCAATACCTTTTCAGTATTCTATCCACTATTTCATGCAGACGTTCTTGTCTCTAGATCGATTCAAAAAGATAAGGGATCCGTCAAACCGGGGAAGTTGGATCTGATAGAGCCCGGTTTGATCGCGGTGCACGAGATTAAAAACGTGGAGTGCAGCTATCTGCAGATAATGAAGACCTCTGTGATGGGGCTACACAAAGTGAATCGCATATGCCTCGATAAGATGGCGAATCTCGCAACAGCGATGATGTGCTTGCCGATGTGAGTCTTGGTAGTCCCAGACCAAGGTGAGTACCGGTTTCCTTTCATCCTTGCTTTGTTGCCATCCAAAGCTTGGCTTATTGGTGGAGTATTACTGTTGCGCCAAAAATGCCGGCGATTCAAAATGTCCGATGCCAAGTGCCCTGATATTTCATAAAAAAATTCTCAAATTTCAGTCCATGAATATCGGGGAGCCCAAGCGCCTTGTTTAAGTTGGCTTCTGTATATTGGTGGATCGATTTAGCCGCCGTCCAGAACGCCCCCATCGAAAGCACCAGGAGTCGATCTCCCGCTAATAATCCCTGAACTTGACCATGAGGACCGCACATATAAGCTTTTCCCCGCAATGCATCCATCTGCCGAACAAGCACAGCTAACGTTAGTAGCTGATCTCGTTGATCTCCTGCCAGGAACGATGATGTCTTCCAGTATCGCGCCATGGTACTAGCATACAGTATCTCCAGACATGATTGAGATCTGCTTCATATATGGAGGCTAACGATCCAACTGGCCTTCTGCTCGCCCACTCCCCCCAGCTTACAATGCGCTGGGCTGTGGCTGCGTGGACAAGGTTAGATTGACTGTGGCACTGAGCTTCACAATGAGGCCCGGGTGTGACCAAATATTCATTACATTAATTCCTGACCCTCGTGGTTGGTTCGGTTGCGAACAAGCAATTTTCATGGATATATGGATCAGGACAAGCACCCCTAAGATTTCGACGTTTCAAGACGGTTAATATCTCCGCATTGCACTTCGTCGGCCACTATACGTAAACCAAAACGTCTTCTCGCCATCTTATTAGCTTACCGTCCCTTATATGTTGGAAATGCCTGTTCAGAAGATCTGCTTGAGGACCGGTTTTCGCCGCATGGCTCTTGCACTTTGCTCTCCTACCTTTCTTCTCTTACTTTTGGGGACTTAGCTGCAGCTCTGCCACTCCACTCTTTCTTGACTCAAGAGCATGAGAGACTACTTTGCCAATATGCTCTCTTGGCTGCTCTGGACGAGTTTGTTTGCCGGCACGTCACTAGGGCAAGCAGTCTTCACCAAGGGGCAGAAATGGCAGATTATTTTGACTGGGACGCCCGATATGTCAAAGATGCCTCTGCCTCCCACTGACGCTCCTGTATGGGATATCGACCTCTTTGACAACGAAGCTTCGACAATCAAGGCACTCAAGGCGGCGGGAAAGATTGTGATTTGTTATTTCAGCGCTGGGACAGTGGAAGATTGGAGAGACGATGCTAAGGAATTTCCTGCCGCTGACGTCGGAAAAGTGTTGCCAGAGTGGCCGAATGAAAAGTGGATAAGAGTGGGCAGCACCAAAGTCAGGGACATTATGAGCAAGCGGATAAAGATTGCTGCCGACAAAGGATGTGACGCGATAGACCCGGACAATACTGGTGGGTGATTCCTCCAGAGAAGATGCCGCTTACTTCTCGATCATGAACATCGTTTGATGTATTCACACTTCTACTTAGCTCGCTAACGGTCGAATAGATGGCTATGTATGAATCCCTTTATTTTTAGCTTTCGACGACATCCACTCGAACATCTTTGAACTGAAACTATACGTATCTAAAGCACATGTGGATTGCAGAATAAGCTGACCTGTTCCTAGCAAAATGACAACGGATTAGCACTCAAGAACACAGACTCTGTCGAATATATGCGTTGGATGAAAAGAACAGCGGCACAGTATGGAATGAAAATTGGGCTCAAAAACAGCTTGGATATTGTGGACACTTTGACTGCAGATATGGATTTTGCCGTCAATGAACAGTGCGCGCAATTGAGCGAATGTACAGCATACGATCGTTTTCTTGCTGCTGGGAAACCTGTATTCCATATAGAATACCCCGTCCCGTTGAATGTTGCGCAGGCGAACTCGACATATTGTAGAGGCCCGGGCACAAATGGGATGAGCACCGTTCTCAAAGAGATGGCACTGAATGGCAATACAGTTTATTGCGATGGAACACAAGTCGACACACCTACAAAAGGTGGCACTGCGCCGCCCCGACCTTCCAGGCCTCCGCCTGTCCCACCTCGACCGACTTCAAGACCCCCAGTGCCACCCAGACCGAGTTCAACCCTACGACCCAGCTCAACTCTCCGACCGACTCCAACGCCTCCCCCGAGACCCTCTTCGACTCGTGCAACCTCGAGTCCACGACCTCCCACCAGCACGCCTAATCCTCCTGGAGGAGGTGGGGGCTGCAGGCAGAAACACTGGGATCAGTGTGGTGGAAATGATTGGAAGGGCTGTACAGTTTGCGAGGTACGTTATGTGCAATTCCCCTTTGATCTGCTTTCACGATTAAATTGAATCTAATGCCTGATTTTCAACTTCTAGTCGCCATATACCTGCAAAGGGGTTTCGCCACCGTACTACTACCAGTGCCTGTAAAAGCGGCTTGTTTTGGGCGGTTCTGGATTCACTTCTTGTAATTATGTTGAATATACCCGGTGCATAGATGTCGCCGACAACGGAAATCTCCGCTGAGGCTGCTTTTCACCAGTTCGCAATGTGAGTTTTGGCTAGTTTGAGGGCCGAGTTTCGTCTCCCTGCTCGACGCGCGTAGCCAATCTGGGAGATCCCAGATCTGGAACACGCAAGAGGCAAAAATAGGCGTGGCAAATCGGAGAAAATACAGGGCAGCAAAAAGGTCATGACTTAATAGGATGAAGAGGTTACACCGATTTCAAATAGGTAATTCGTACTGTGTAACGTCATAGATCGTGTTTGCAATGCACCGATATGAGAAAATCATGTGGCATTTCGGGACGATCTATGTATACAACAAAAGCCTTCGGCCAGATTTGAATGCAAGCATTCTGTCGCTAAACATGCCACACGCCTTCGTAATCAACTTTGTGCCTAAAATTCTGTTCGAGCATTTGTGCAAGCATAACCCGTGAAGTAGATAGTGCTCTGAAAGAACGAAAAAGCCCACGCAAACAATGACGTGACCTCCCCCGAGAATCTAGAGTACAGTATATTTGTTGTCTTTATTTTCTCTTTACTCGACCAGTGCTCGAATGAATGCCTACTGGTAGTTAGTCACACAGCCAACTAACCGATTCAAGTCTAGTTAGTGAATACCTAAACACACACATGCACGACATACTCCACGAAAATGGACGTGCCCCTTGACGAGAACAACAAACATCAGACTGCCAACGCCTTCATATTAGGCCTGTCGTATAATGACTACACATTTAACTAGCTTGCCGGCTGAGATATTTCTATCCATTGTCGAACTCCTGGACCATGAGGACTTGGCAATGCTCATGAGAGTGTCGCGCCAGATTCAAAGGATCGTCAAACCAGTCTTATGGAGTCGAATCGATCTTCACCGTCCATACTTCCATGAAGACTTCGCACATCCATTGCTCTTTCCAGAAGAAACGTCTTTGCAGAGACCTTATTCATCCCTCCGAGATGGACCCTTTAAACCTGCAGAACCTCGTGGACTCCGTCCATCACACTCCCAATTGGCCCATACCTACGAGAAAAAAGCCGAATGCTTTCTCACACTCTTCGAAGAAGAAACCATGACCAACTCCGAGAGAGCCAAACAGTTGGCTAGCCGAGTTCGCTGGCTCTGTCTCCCCGTACTGAGCATCTGGAGCTATTGGACAGAAACAAAGCCAAAAGCAGACCCCTGGAATGCCTTAGCAAAGTTCACCAACCTTGAATATCTCGAAGTATCCTCATTTTGGAGGGCACGCCATCGTGTCAAACCATTCACCGCCCCATCACATGATAAGCTTCCAAATCTCCACACCCTCAAACTCCGAGGATATCTGCCCGCAGAATTCGTCCAATTCATGTGCCAAAGCGCCCCTACAATCATTACCCTGGAATTGGCGCTGCTTGATAGGCCAGTCGGCTCTTCCTTCCAAGACAGTGGTCGCCAAAGTCCAGTGATACCTGTGCAACCTCATCCCGAAGTTTACGAAAGCATGACGGAGGAAGAACTGGCTACACTGAATGACGCGGACGAATCCGAATTTGAAGGCGAGGACGACATCTGTCCCCGGCCCTTAGCATGTTTGGATGCAACCATCATTGGAAGTTTTACTAGACTGACGTCTTTGTACCTGTGTCGACCTGCAGAAGCAGCGACCCATGACCGATTGGATATGTACACCTCCGTAAGATCAGACAAGCTCGCGCTTCGAGAATGGGTCTCGCTCATTCGAGCGACCAGGAAAACTCTAGTCACGCTCACTCTAGACCAGCGACCTGTCGCCGAAGAAAATGAGCCGGACGGCACAGACAACGACGAATTCTTGATGCTGTATTGCTATGGGCCGGGATATCAGCGTTTCGTCGAAGTAGTGCTACCCGTACTTCTAGAGCCAGCAGAGTGGCCCGCGTTGAAATCGATACGACTATTCGGCTTCGAATTTGTGGCTCGTTGCGATATGGGACAATACACACAAGTGGGACAATATTCACAGTCTCATAGTGTAGACATTGTCGGACAGCTCAGTCGTAGGTTCCCGGGTGTAAACGTTCGGGGGGAAGTTGGGAGGCGGATGCTCGTTGAAAGCACATCCGGGATGGTTCACACGGACGGTGGTGTGCTCGAATGTGGTAATTGTTTCCTAGATGAGCTGTAGTCAACAGTATGCCGGCAGATAGACGTTTTGCAAATGCACTCTGTTCATGATATCGGACAGGAACCAAATCCCGACGTAACAGAGTATTTCCTCGCTATCAAATCTACGATCAGCTAGGAATTTGACCCAATCATCTTATAATAGGCTCCAAATGATACTCAACACCTTCTTCCGTAGACTACTGATATAAGTCTCTGGGGACCTGCTTTTGCAAATTTATTATATGAGCTATCTCGGACCATTCCCAGGCCTTCTCACATGGCTACCTTAGAAAGGACATCATCAGTGTTTTGTTCTTGGACTACCCATTTTTTGAGGGTGTGCTTTAGTCAAGATAAGCCTTCTTGAGGATGAGTATAAAAGGTGAAATAGGTAAGCGATAGTACTTTATCTCAGAAGCTGACATCAACCCTATAGAATAAAGCACAGAAACGCGCAGGCACATCTTGGTGATCTTCAGCGCAAATTTTTATAGTCGTGGGTACGTGGAGTGCTTTACAGCAGCTCTGTGATAAGATCGGTACACTTCCACGATTGCTTCTCGATTTGTGACGTTTGCAAGAGCTCGATCGAGAATTCATCGTCGTGCCATATCTGAGATGTCTGCTGTACGGGATTAGAAACATGGGTAGTTCGAGATGCTAGTAGAATTTGGTCAATAGTGTGTGATTAGGAGCGCATCGAGTGCACTGCTCTACAAGCTACCATGCTACTTGTGTATACATGAAATGAAGCTATGGGTATAGTAATGGATTGTAGCAATCAAGGAAACACTACGCCCCAAGCTACGCTTGCATAAAGGGCGCCCCAGTAGACTTCCTCGGTGCCAGTATTCAAAGGGTTCCTCAACCAGAACTCCAACTTTGTGTTCCGTTCCTGATATTGTTGTATAAGAGCGTCAAGACTGGACATCTTGATTGGGAACGAGTCGAACGGATTGTAGGGGCGGCTCTTTGGCCCTTCCTTAATCGTAAGGTGCCTCAATTTCTAATGAGACTCAAGGAGGTCCTGGAGCCAAGAATATGTCTTTTGAAATTGGCGAAAAGATGTCCCCGACATCACTTCTACGGGAGATTCATCCGCCAAAACTAGAAGTGAGCCTGGTCTCGCAAAGTCGATGGTCAGGACCTCTAAGGATGTTGGAAGACATTTCAGTGCACTGAACTTGCCACGTGGTGGCGCCTCTCGCCAAAGTACAAGGTCACCCATTATCATCGTTGGAAGAAGATATGACGCGTCGATTTCGAGGATGCGCAGGTTCTTGAAACCCGTGAGATCAATAGTGCTTTCGTCGAAACAAGGACAAGTGACTCGAGTAATAGATAACTTTTCTAATGTTGTCATCATCGGCTCATGGGAAAGCGCTCTTCCAGTTTGTGAAGGTCTGTGGTGGTTTCTATGCAAAACTCCGATCTGTATTGAGAGGTCCTTGAGACTCCTTGAACTCTTGCAAATATTCTCAAGCTCATCGTCAAAGATGGGAAAGTTGCCGAAATCCACACGAGTGATGTAGTGAGGTTCGGTAGAAGTTCTGAAAAAGTGATGTTCCATGAAAGTAAGACTCTTCATTTCTTCATCACCCAAATCTATCGTCAAGTTCTCTACACCAGGTATGTAAAACAGCTGGCACACCAAATCTCCATTTCGTAGCACGGATCCATCCAGTCCCAAAGCGCATCGCGTGATAGAGACAACATGGATTTGCTTTGGAGGAGTTTGTAGGCTGCGCAGCCAGTGAACGAGGCTATGACGAGAGGAAAGCAGCGACCGGTAACTGCAAGCACGGTTGGGATAAATGAGAAGGGTCATTTCCACCGCTGGACCTGACATGGCAAATATACTATTGATGTGATATCGGAAGGAATAAGAAATTTTGGCATTTGGTATCCAGTCGCATGTCAGAACGATGTGTTTTACGTATCCCGCCAGTCTGGGATCAGTGGAGAGAACACGCTGCAGGGCCATGGTCTTTTCGGTTTCTGGATCGTCATTGCCGGTTTGCAGTGCAAACTGGATTGTCTTGAGTATGCATTTCCTCGTGGTATCTCGAAACGCACTATGCGTTAAAGCAAGATTGTAAAGGTCGTGCCTCGATAGGAAACTCGGGATAATATCAATGAGCTCTTGAGGTAGGGATAAAAGCAATGATCCAGTCCCACTTGATGAGGCCGATTTCGAGGACGTTTGTTGCGGGTCTTGTTCTTGACTAGGAAAAAGAGCGCTCCGGCAGCGCCGACGTAAGTAGGTAAAAGGAGAGCTTGTGAAGATACTAGAACGTTGTGAGCGAATGCGGGATGCTGCTTGAGCAGCAGTTGGGTTATTCATGATTGGGAAAAGCTATGCATAAGCGATGCTCATGATTCTGTCTAGAGACTTTTTAAAATCGCTTTCGGGTGGAAAATCAACAGGCACGTTTGCTCTTGCCATACCGAGCTACGAAGTACATGGCAAGAAGAAGGAACTAGTAGATGACCTGTAGCATTGATCACCTGGGCACGCAAAGCCGCGGGGTGCAAGTAACAGTCAAAGTTGACGTCTTCTATATGCAAAAATTATGTTAAACATGAAAGAACCCATCATCAAGCCCAGGCGCCTACCAGAGCCATCAATCCAGCTCCAGCAACAACGCTACCGCATGCTTGCAGTCGTCGTTTCCCACTTAGAGTGACGTAACTCTCGTCACTCAGGAAATCCTCCGCAAGAAGTTCTACTAATCCAGCGAACAGAAGCAAGCCGCTACTTATTGCATTCATAACACCTACAGTCAATAAGCCAGTTTGACTCGCCGGATCGTACAAGTTGTGGATACCAAGTCCAATGGCTTGACCTATTGGTGTTGTCGTCCCGTATGCCAGCGCCATAAGCCATGGCTTGATAGAGCCCGGGGGGAATCGAACTGCGCCAATGCGTGAACCTAAGGCGAACCCCTCAAAAGTTTGATGAAACGAGATGGCAACCAGAAGGACAACAAAAGAAGTACCAGTTGCTACAGAAAGAGCCATGCCGATGAAGACACTATGAAACAGGATTCCGGCTTCTAGTAAGAGGCATTGCAATAATTGTTTCTTATGTTGCGCTTCCGTCATTTCCTTGGATTGTTCTACGTCCTGAGGCCTGTGATGTGAAACTTTACGTTTAGATGGACGAGAGAGGAGGTGTGACTCGTCCTCCGAACCCTCGACATCCGGAGGACCAAGTTCTTCTAGACCCAAATTCAAGTCCGACTCATCGTCATCATCTGACACTTCATCAACAGAATTCTTTCTGAGCCTAGGAGAGGATGTAAGGTTCGACTGCGATTGGCCAGATATCAAATGGGCAGATGGTTCAGCTATATCATGCATTGCAACGTCATCAATTCGCCCGTTGGCACTGATAGAGTCGTCCCTGAACCTTCCAAAGCTATTGCTCCTCATGTGTCCATGATGAACATGTATTTCAAGACTGTTTCTCCCAAAAGCCTCATAGTCAGCGGAATGGACATGACCGGCGCCCTTTGATGCAAAGAACATCTCAATCCCAACTACGACGAAGACAGAAGACATTGCGATCAATCCGGGCATAGCCGAATAGCCCTTGTTCCAAAAGTATGGTAGGCATGGGTCTGTTAGGGATTCGAATGCGGTAGGGAGGAGATGCACGAAAGCTGTAGCGATGAGCACACCCGTGCCAAAGTGACGTGAAAGGAAAAGGAATTGGTGTGGGACAGGAAATTTCGGGAAGCGTTTTACGATGATGGGAAAGGAGCATGCTAGATTAGGTGTCAGTATCAACTCCTCAAGCTCGAAAGTAGACCGTGTAATAGTATTACGTACCGGCTGTACTCAGTGTGAGGATGAGGAAGAGCGCAAATACATGGATGGGCGTGTTGTATTGGCCTCTACCGCCTTGGGTCCCACAGGCCGGTCGCTCGTCAGCCTGCCTTCGGAGTAGTTCATCGCGGAGGAGATGGGTAGGGATATCGACCCATGATAAGCCTGTTGAAAATAGACTAATCAGCATTGAGCGCAGTAACGGGGGCGGCGGCGTTAGAACAAACCTGCTATGGGCTCATCATCGGTGGCCATAGTTGGCGGGGGTCTCAAGCTTCAATGAGCAGCGTCGCAGATAGGGTGTTGTAATCTTCTCGTCGTCTTCGTTGACTTCGGCCGGAACGGAACCGCATTGTTCCGTCAAATGACGTCTGGTAGGGTGAGGTTGGAGGGACTCATCTGCTCTGCAGCATCGTGTCGTCCAGCAGGCCAAAGGTGGACATTTTGGTGCTTTGATCAGCCCGACGAAGACAAGATTGGAATTGGGCGAAGCCAAGAAGTGCTAGGGCACGGCGTAGTATCAAAGCTCGCGGCTCTCTCTCTCCCGCGTGCAAGGGCAGCCGAGAGTTGGAAACGACGGCCCATAATCACTGGAAACGCTAATCCAACGACCAGTGAAGCTCGATGCGAGGAAACAATGGGAGATGCTAAGTGCAGGCGTAGGAGGTGGCTGGCGTGGCGAGCGTCCGCCGGAGCCTGAGATTTGAGGGCAAGTTAAGAATCTCCTGTCCCGGTCGTCGACGATCGAGGACATCTAATACCCAAAGCCGACGGGGTTGTGTCTGCATGTTTTGCATCTGATGCTTTGGACAGCGAAGGGAATTGCCGATCCCAAACATCAAAAAGCCACTCACCCGTTCCGATTCGGTGCTCCAAACCCCGGCTCCGCCATCTCTCATCTTCTCACCATCAGACTCGCAGCCCAGGTCATCTTGAATCTGGTGAATGTCTCTGAACAAAATAAGGGGATGACATGGCCCCATCAGTCAGCATACGGTGCACCAGAATACTCGATCCCAACCAGGCATTAAAGGGCCGGGCTTCTGCTCTATCTCGTGTATACGGGCCATAGTCCAGGAACACTTCTATTTTTGCCTCTGATAATCCGCCCAGGGCTTGTATGTGGCTTTCGGCGCCCTACATTAATACTCTCCCGTGACCCCGTTCCCTTAGCCCTGGATATTCTGATTCAGACCTTGCTCGTCTGCTCTAGAAGCAACAGCGAGAGGTGGCGGATAGAATTTCACACACACTCACAAGGCGCAAAGTAGGTACACCTGCATTTCCGAATCATTCTCTGAGCCGAATTGGCTAATATCGGCAGCGTACACCCCAGGCAGCTTCCGAAGACGCACGCCTGCAGCCTAGCACAAATCGGGTCTTTGATAGTTTTGGCCTTCCCAAAACCCCTCCAGGACCTCCAGCCGCAATCTCAGCAAAGTCGCAGCATCAGCCTACCGCCAACGCGGCGAGCGAAGCACGCCAGAAGCAAAATGTTGGCAACGGACCATGCAATAGGAAACTCTTGCCAGGCTGTTCTTTGCAATCTCTTTCTGATTATACCGTTCTGAGTCTTCCCATCGTCGACTTTCCCCGGGGCAAGGCGGGAAAACGGCGTATCGCTGGTCCTGCGTGGGAAGAACGATGGATAGCCAGTCGCAAGCGGCCAAGGGGAAGCAAAAGAGTATTGCGCCACCTGTACCCGTCCAGCAAGATTTTCTTTTTGTCGATGCGTCTAAGACAGCAAAGAGCTCACGCCAAGGCCGCCGGAATGCTCGATCGTTTGTAATGCAAAAGGCCCGGAGAGAACGCCCGTGGTCCACAAGTAAACATGCCTCAAAGCAAAGGAAGAGCCCAGAGACTATGAGTCCTGCAACTATTGGAACACCCGACCTCTCTCATACTCCAACCACTTCCACACCAAGCCCACCGAGACTTGCAGTGGGCCCCGATTATCCCCCCTTCGCCGACGTAACCAGTTTTCCCATGGTCAAGCAAGATATATGTCCAGACTGCCAGATTTTTCTATGTCGGCCAGGCCAATCCCTCTGTCCTAGATGCCTTGCTCTCCGGCCGTCGGCGCCTGGAGATGACCCTGATAACAGTCTGTTTGACCCTTTCGGCACAGCTTCCGTCAAAGTGGATGAAAGAGTATCAGAACTCCTAAAGCATTGTACGTACCGAGACCCTGCATCCTAAAATGAACTATGTCGCGCGGTATCCAAGTTTGTGGAACAGATATCCCTTGTTACTTCATGCGGTTACAAAAGCATCCTGGCGAGCTATTCCTCAGAGGCCTCGACCGAATCCGCTGCCGTATTTTCTTCGAGCGGTCTCTTTTACTTCGATCACAGTCTTCATGATCGAGGTGTGTTGGGAATAGGAACATGTGCTGACTTGATTTTGCAGTCGTCTCAGAAATGGCGCCGGGCACAATTGCGGTCGATATTAGAAATCGATCCAATCTCATCCGATCGGATTGGTTTGGCACAGCTATGAATAACCAGGGCTTCATGCACAGTCTGCTCTGCACTGCAGCGCTTCATTTGTACATTGTTGGTAGAGGCTCCATGGAGTTGATCCTCTACCACAAGGCGCGGGCAATAACCGCGGTCCAGAGTGCAATATCAGACCCAAATCCGATGCTGGGAATTTCAGATGCAAATATTGGAGCAGTGTTCAACTTGCTGTGTGTGGAAGAGAGCTTGCTTTTACCTTTCTTCCACCAAGAGGATGTGGATGCGGATCAACCCAATCAGCGGGGAATTCATTTAAATGGATTGCGCAAAATGATTCAGCTACGCGGGGGACTGGCGGCTATTAACTCAAATCGCATTCTGCAGGCCTTTATACTTTGGTGCGTGACCACTTCACCTCGTCCAATACCCCAAAAAGGCATGGCACATGCTTACTGAGCATCAGGCATTCGACGGCGCACGCCATAGCTTCTTTTGAAGCACCGTATCTGGACCATATCAGCTCTGCATCTCTCCCTAGCCATCCCCCCGGATACCAGCCGAATATCTCAACCCATCTGCTCGACTACTGCCAAAGCGTCCAAGTGAAGGAAACTTTGATCGCTCTCGTTGAACTCGCGCTCATCCTGATTGCTGACCTGAATGCGTGGTTTGAAGATCCAGAAAGTCCACTAGATCCATTGAACATTCAGAATTACTCCTGCGTCCTAGAATGTCTACTTCTCAAGTGGCTTCGCGACAATGAAAACCTTACAAATCCTCTGGAGGATGCGCTCTGCGTTGCAGTACTTATTTTTACTGTTCGGACCACAGAAGCACTTCAACGCCGATCCGATATCCATTTACTACACTTCGTAGCAAGCCGGAGGCTTGAAAAGGCCCTGAGTGCTACAAGTCGACACGAGTGGACAATATGCCCTGATCTCCTCTTATGGATCCTTGCAATAGGTGCCATATCTGCCGAAGGGTCCCCCGAAAGGGCCTGGTTTGTCTACCAGGTCTCATTAGCCTGTGAAGAATTCGAGATACGCTCTGCAGACACCCTTCTCGGACGACTACATAGCTGTGGCTGGGTCAGCTTCAAATTAGATGAAGCTGTTAGTAATTTATGGGATAGAATCGTTGATCTCAGGTTAGAGGACCGCAAATTCCTCCCGATCAGGTCATTTGCTTATACATGACGATTTGCGTCATAGGCTCGAGCCATATTTTGATACTGCCGATACAGTGGGTCCGCTGCAGATGCAAGTTTCCTCGCCGGACTTCACTGACTGGTGTAACGTCGACTGGACCGATTTGACCACCCTGGCTCATCGCCCTGGAGGATCTGGGATATCTCCATCGGATGCGGAAGCAGGAGCGCAAGGTGTGGAACTGACCTACGTAAGTCCATAAGTCTTGGTCTGACTTATACTACTTTTACTAACATTCAAAGCATCAGACTCCCCACAGCAATCCCTTTTACGCGGTATAGACTAGAGACAAATGAATGGAAAAGCCGATGTGTGTTGCCGGACTTTAAGACCGATTATACCTATCGATGGGTGTTATTACATGCACGAATAACAACAAGATCTCAGCCATCGCAGGGATACTAGGAACCACGCCCTCAGCACAAATGCTGCCGTGAGTTCCATGAAGCATTCCTCCACAGTCGCGCCCTGTGAAGCGTCTATCTTCGATGTTCACAAGGAGAGCGCAGGTATTCATTCTGGTCCTGGATCTCATGATAGATGTGTTTTGGAGGATTTCGGACTGAACGACACTGTTACGCCGTATGGCGTGGGCGGCCTTGATACATATTGTGAAATGTATAATGGAACGCCAGTAGGAGGAGTTTTGGACTAGAGGTGCTAGAAGACTCCCACTGAGCACATTATCTCGTACTATTCACGGGGACATTGGCGTAGTTGTGGCACGTTCACATAGAAGGAGGCATGAAGATGGATTCCTTATACAACATGAAACGATTTACGAGATGGATATGACTGTGGCATTTTGATACCCTTGAAATATGTAGTACGATGATAGTCCAAAATAAAAAAAAAAATGCGACTCCCGCTCACTTTTCAATTTCCTCCTGTTCCTCTGTGCTTCCCACTCTATGCAATGGTGCCCCAACCCCGACAACACCGCCCGTCGTCTCATCCACAATGTCTTCTTCACCCCTCTCTTTCGCCTCCCTAGCCTCAATCTGCTTACACCTCTTCACCAAATCACTCACATGCGCATCCCCACTATCCTTACTCAACTCCAAAAGGCTCTTCTCCAGCGCAAACAAATACTCCTTATTCTCACCACTAGGCCCCTTACTCTTCAAAATATGCCTTGCCAACTGCTCCGGATCCTGGGGTCCTAGAAACTGCGGGTTCTCTGGGAGACCGATATAGACGAGGCAATTGATGGGGGGTTTCTGAGATTCTGGTTTTGCTAGGATGGTGGTTGATGCCGTGATTGATTTTGAGGATTTGTGCTGCTGTTGCGTGAGGTAGGGGTTTGTGCTAGGTTCGGAGGATGTGGTGGTTAAGGGGGGCGAGCTGATGGAGGTTGTGAATGGGGCTGGGTGGAAGGGGGTGAATTGGATGCTGTAGCCGTTTATCTCGCGAATGTCTAGGTATTCGCGCACTTCCGGGACTTTGGAGGAAGGGATGTGGTAGGCGGCACCCCAGACGCGTTCGGTGGATTCATGCTAGGTGGGATGATGAGATGGGTGGTTCAATTTGTGGGTGTTGGCTGGACGTACGTGGTCTGTTAATGTTTCCCAGTGTGATCGGTCAATCAGTGTAGCCACTCGACCGGGTGCCTCTGGAGTTCCACGGTGGTCCTCACTATTACGGTACTTAGCTATATTCTTTCCGGGTATTGAAGATGTGGCATAGTCGAATGGTTGAACGATATGGAAGAGGTGGAGCAAACACTCACCTAGCCTAAGCACGAGCCAGTTAGCCCTCTTCTCCATCGAAAATGCTTCCGCGAAAATGCTTCCGATATGGATCGTTGCTAGATAGAGTATATACCTACCTGCCAGAACCTACGCACGTATCCTTCTATGTAACCCGGAACTCTTTGGTCTGTGAGGAGTATTTTCACTCAGCTGCTTTTCTCGACGTTCGAATGATGCAGATTGCATCCATACCATAATGTGGAGGTGGCTTCCAAATTAAGCTCCTGCAAATGTACCATTAGTCTTTTTGGGTGTTTTCGTTGGTGATGGCACGGGAGTGTTGAATTGTCCCGCACACAGGGTCCGCGTACCCGTAGCCGAACAACCAGAAGTCGTCATTCTGGCCAAACTCCTCAATTTGCTTCGCATGGTCTGCCATATCGAGCCAATTCAATGAATGAAAGGTGTTCGAAACTCGAGGGGTCTCTGTTGGCCTCTCATGGTGGGGCAGTAAATAGCGGGGCACACCTAACGACCCCAACTGACATGGATTGTCCGATGTCGCCAGGGTTCTTTGAATTGTGTCATCCTCGGCCTTACAGTGTCTGTTTGTGGTGGGTTTGTATCACATATACAAGTAATATTTACATATAGGTCTACAGTCGTCTCTAACTTACACACCCCCAGCAGCTCGTCCCATAAAGAAGCCTTTCAAAGGCCCCATCGCATCTACAGCACTGAGGCCTAGGCTTCTTAGCCCCACAATTGGCCCTGAGCCGATGCTGTATAGTCTATGGAGCTTATCACAAACGCCCAACATCGCGTTATTCTCCGCATACCGCTCACTATTATAGCTCTCGAGAGCTAATAGCGAACCTATGTCCTGGCCAGTCTGCACCGCTTGCGATATTGTGCGAACAAGCGCTGCAGCATCGCCTTGTCCTTGGTTCAATCCCTGTCCCGCTAGTGGGTGGATAGTGTGAGCAGCGTCCCCGACTAAAGCAACCCGTTCGCCGGTATACGTATCTGCGTGTCGCATTCGTAGAGGAAAAGATGCCACCGTGCCAGGTTGCACTTCTGTTACCCGCATAGGAATGTCACGCTCGTTGACTGATGTGTGTCTTTCCCTCCACTCTATTTCCTCCTGCTGGCCGGATGACAGTGTATGTAGATAGTCTAGGTCCGTAGGTGAGAGTCGGTATCCAGCGTTGACCATGGCTATAAAGTCTTTGGAATCAAGTGATTTCAGCTTTGCGGCACGCTCTGGTGTTGTGCTCCAGACGAGTGTGGCCATGTTTCCCGGTAATGGAAGCATGGCGATCGGTCCAGTTGGGAGAAAACGTTGGTATGCAATCTTATGATCTAGGCCACCCCATCCTGGACCCGATAATCTCAGAGTAGCAACGACACCATGGCGGTTATAATCGAATCCGCGTGAGGGAATGCCGGCGAAAGTCCGAACGGGGCTGTTCGCGCCATCCGCGCCGACCAACAAACGTGCAGCCAATGTTTTCCCATTGCTGAGCGACAGAATGGGCCACGAGGACAAATCCAACTGATCCGTGCTATCACCCAAATCAATCGAATCAACCTTTGTGCCGGAAAAGATATCAACACCTCCCAATTCGGAGAGACGGCCGAGGAGAGTCGTGGTAGTATTTACGTTCTCGATCATGTAAGCTATCGTTGTAGGTTGAGATGGTTTTCGAGGCGAAAGTACGGGACGCGCAGAGTCCCAGTCAAAGGAAATTCGAGCATCGGATACGCCGTCCCACACTTGCATCTCTTGATAAGGTTGGATTCTCGCAAGGTTGGCATGACTCCATGCTCCGATTTCTATATTCCATGATTGTGAGCAAGTGTTGAACAATATCAATTCCAAAATTAGCAAGGAGGTATGTACCTTTGAGATTCTTGACAGATGCGGGAGTCAAAGAGCTACATCTGTTCGAAAATGTGTCTAGACTTGCATCCTTTGGCAGCTGGTTCTTCTGGAGATCCTGTCCTTCGATAAGAGCCACTCTTAACCCGGACGTTACTGCAGAGGCTCGAAGACCGGTAAGCAAGCTGAGGCCTGCTGGGCCACCACCAACGCAGACCACATCGTAGATCTCCGGTGACGTTCCAGAAGTCGAAGCACATCTGCTCTGTGCCCAAAACCGCAATGTGGAGGGCGGGACGAGGGGCCGCTGCACCCTCAGGAACAGTCGAGGCGGCATCACAGAGCCGAAAGAACCAGTCTCATCGGTGTTGAGTGTCAATTGGCGTTGAATGCCGCTGAGCACCGTCGGTCTGGTGTCATGCGATATCTTGGGACGGAATGTGTTTGCATTGTTTGATCGCTGAATCGATCCTGCACCCGAGAGGCTGTTAGGCGCTAGCAAGGATCTAGGTGCGGGAATGCTATACCCCGATGGGAGATATTATGGCCATAGCTCCTGCCTCAACCCCAGGACTTCAGTACCACTGTGTACCTAGGTAGGCTACGGACGACTCTAACACTGTAACCAACCATGAACCTAGCTCCATCATCCCGAACCAATATACGTGTACCATACGGAACTCATCGGCCAACCCTCCCGGAGCTTTCGCTGCCATTGACAACGACCCTTATGGCGATGTCCGTCAAAAGTAGTGGAATGCCCTCATTCCCAAATGTAGAGGATTCCACGGAAAGGAAATGACATTATCAAGTAGTGATGCCAGGTAAAAGGGCACTCACATCATTCTTGGCTTTCTGGCTCTGGTCGTAGAGCATCTGGGAACCAGTACCAATGATGATTAGATGGGACTTAAAACCCCCAGTCCCCTTCACTTTCCGGTTCCACTTTCCAGTTCCACTTTCTTGGCTTCTCTATGATTTCTAACTTTCTCTCCTGGTTTTCTTTACACTCGAATTGAAAATCTTTACCAAAGAACCAAAACTCTGAACTACTTCTACTCCTTGTGTGATTTTCATAGCCGCTCGCCTCCAATCTGATATTCGACCCAATTGTTCGTTACATACATTCGACTCCATGTCTCTCCCTAGTCCCCCTGAAAAATCTCAAAACTATGAGTTTGTCCTTGGAGAAAGGTCGCCGACCTCTCCTGACAAGTCCATGAATGGACATCGCAAACGGTCAATTAGGAATATCTTGCCCTTCTCACCGGAGCGCGCCACATCTAAGCTACCAACCGATCCCGAACCACCTAGGATTGTCACACAACAAGAAGTTACTGTTACGGTGGATAAACAGGAGAGCTGCGTGAACACTGCCAATACTACAACCAGTATCAAATCATCCGCCCAGAGAAATTCGCAGGGCCATCGCTCCTCAAAATTCTCGAGTATCTCCTCACAGTTCTCAAGGCTGGGATCTATCATCACCGCCAAGAGTCCGAGAAGGGATTCCCCTACTCAAGGGTCTTATACTCTCATTGCCCCTGAACTGAGTCCCAACGATAGCACCACACATTCACAAGATCCAGTCAACCCATTTGAACCCGATTACATGCGGCAAAATTCCGACTGGACGGAGCCGGTCGCTGTCCACAAGAGATCACGATCATCCAGCATTGCTTCAGGACATTGGCAGATGGAGAGGGAACCCAACGACTTATGGAGAGTTCCTGAATACCCCACCCCATCCAGCACTTCAATGTTCCACCGCCCAGACCCCTTCGCAGACTGGCAAGTTCCAGACGCGTGGAATAGAGCATACAGCCCTCTAAATGATAATTGGGCAAGCAGCGCCAACAGTCCGCATCAATGGAGTGAGCTCAGAGCTAGAAGTCCTTCGCCAACTGAGGGCCTGTCAACTCAGATCCTTTCGCCCCGCTCTGAAGTCTTCTCTTGCCAGCTACGAAGTTTCCACTCAGATGGAACACGACTGGAAAGACACTATGACGCATCAGGATCACGAGATAACTCAATGAGCGGGCCGTTGGCCTCAAGAAGGGAACCATGGGCGAGCACAGAAGCGGGCCCGTCCACGGCATCTAGCAACCTTCAGCGCAGGAACCCAATCTCGCCATCCGATATTGGCGTCTTGCCACAGAGCGACGCGGCATCAGTCAAAGACTCGAACGAGATCCCACATCCGACATGGACGGGAGGCAGTGCCTGGAGCCCGGGTGCAAATCTTGATCAACATAGAGCTATTCAGTGCCAGCCTATAAGGCCTGACTCAAACAAAGAATACGAAAGTGCACAGCAAGCTGTACAAGGTCAGCTGCATCGAACATCCAACACATCAAGATACCTCGGTGCCTTCAGCTCGCCTAGCTCCGCTTGCTCATCGTCGTCGAGTCTGAGCCTTCCCATAATTGCCGGCCCTCCTCCTCGATTCCAGCCGCTTCCGCTCCCGAAGTTGAATACTCCCCCAAGTCGTAGATTCGGCGGCGCCGCACCATCAAAAACTCCTCTTTTCTCTCCAAATCCGGATTCCCCCAGATACAACACCGAAGGGTGGAAAGAATTGCAGCAAGGAAAGGGAAAGGGGAAATTGAGTCATGCGGAACACGACGAATGCACGGAAAAGTGCTGTACAGACCGCGGACGTGGACGAACGTGGATGCGAAGGCAGTCTCAAGCAACTTAAGCGACCCTTGAAACGAATGATGATAATGATATAACGATGTATACGCAAATAATGAGATCACGACATGTACGATAAGGGAATGTGATAACACGCCCATTTTTTCACGAATTTTAAACAATCCGTCTTCAGCTAGGGCACTATTGTCGACGTTCACGTTTCACGCTTTAACTCTAGTAGTTCCCGTTTCGGAACATCATAGCAGAAAGCCCTCACCCTCCATCCCCAAAGATAAAAAAAAAAAGAGAAAATTTAACAACTCACCATTTTACCACCAAACACCAAGGCAGCTCTAGTCAGCCCAGTCATATCACATCCCCTTCTTTCCTTTCTTCTCCTTTCCTTTCTTTTCCTTTTCCATCCCTACCAACCAACCACCTTCATAAAAAACCCCCAAATCCGACTTATTCCCTTCCCCTTCTTTCCCACCCTCTCAACCCCCTTTCCCAAATCCCCCGCACCCTCTTTTCCTTTCACCAATCCGCCAAAAACCCAAAACTCTAAAAATCCAGAAACCAGATATCTAAAACCTAGCACAAAATGAAATAAAAAAATACATCTACATCTTTCCCCTCCCTTCCCCTCCCCAAGTTCAATAAAAACTTAAAATTAGACATTTGATGATACGAGTGCAACATAATAAACTACAGCCCTAAGAATAAATGAATGGATAAATACCACACAAACCCCCAAAACACAAACACAACCGAACCCATCCTTCCTCCTCTAGTCCAGTCCAATCCAGTCTAACTCACATACCCGACTACCCAAAAACTATCAAACAAACTATCAAACAAACTATCAAACAAAC